>PVHP010000476.1:96457-146415 GCA_004024765.1 Zapus hudsonius | reverse complement strand
CTTCCTTCCTTCCTTCCTTCCTTCTTCTTTTATTTTCTTTTTGAGACAGGGTCTCACATTGCAACCAAGGTTGGTTTTCAACTCACTATGTAGCCTAGACTGGCCTTTAATTCGCCAGCAATCCTCCTGTCTCAGAGTCTCAAGTGCTGAGTTTGCAGACATGAACCATCATACCCTGCTAAGTCCTTAATTGTAATCACATTTGCAAAGTCCCTGTAATGTGATGGGGGCTTCTGGATGCCAACTTCACTAAATTCAGGTTTATTAATTAAGGAATAATGACCAATTAAAAACAGGATCATCATGAAGGGAATTATTTCTTCTCAAGCGTTATATTAGTCTCTGTGCTTTAGCAGGCATTATTTGTGATTTCTTCTGCTGAAAGGGAACCCAGGTGGCTCTGCATTTGACTTGAATAGTGGGGCTGCCTCAGGTGTGTCTGGGAGACTGGCCTGTGAGTCCGCTTGGGTGACTGGAAAAGGTCTACTCGAGTGTGGGTGGGCACAATCCAGTTAGCTGGGGGAATGGATGGGAGAAGAAGGCAGAGTAAGGGTGAATTCACTTTTCTTTGGAAACGGGTTGCCTTCTTCTGCTCTTGAATGTCAAGGCTCTAGTTTGCCTGCCCTTGGATGCTAATATGTGGCACTCACCAGTACCATTTCCATACCATCTCTTGGGCCTTCTGCCTGGGCTGAGAGAATGGCCATTAACTTTGCTGGCCACAAAGCCTCTGGAATTGGACCAAGATATGTTACTGGCTTCCCTGGTTCTCCCATTTGAGATGCGTAGTCTCTGTAACTAGATGAGCTAATTTCCTTAATTACTTCTATTTAATCTACATCTTATTGGTCTCTCTGGAGAACCCTAACCAAACTGTCCCCTTTTCTTTTTTAATATCTAAATAATAGATAATATATATTAAATATATAAATATATTAATTATATATTATGTTATATATTATTATGAATAAGTGTATACATTGTATGAGCAAATATTGTGAATGTGTCCCCGTTTCCCTCCTCTCTGTCTCCTACCCACTGGGGTATTTCCTCGGGGCTCACACTGGATCTGTCCATAGGTAAGGGGTTATGAACTGCACCAGAGGGAGCCAGGTTTTCTTTCTTCTTTTTTTCTTCCCCTTTGTGTATTGTTGCAATGTCTCTGGATATTCTTCCCCACTATGGCTCTTACATTCTTTCCACCCCCTCTTCCGCTCAGTTCCCTGAGTCATGGTGGGTGAATTTTAAGTCTGCTTTATTGATGAGATCTTAAGTATCTCTGGATCTTTGCCCTGGGTTGTGTTGGGTATCATGGTGTCTGTCTCCATTGACCTTTCATGGGTTATCAAACTTGCTGTGGTGATTGGTCTCCTGTTTGTCTTGTCACTTTCTTATAGGTTTCATTTGGGACCTGTGTGAAGGCTAGGTGTAGTTTGTCCCCTGCCAGGATGTCAGCCTTCATCCAATGACTTGTTGGTGGAATTGAGTTGACCCCAGCTGTTCTATTTTCAATATAAGGTGACACACTCACACGGACTAGAATTAAGACAAGGATATTTTGGGAAGTTCATTAGCCTGTCTGCCATGATGGTCAGTGTTCTGAAGATTCCCAAACCCTGTATATACAAATACACTATAATGGAGAAATTCCCCTCCCATCTCTATCTACTGAGCAAGCCCTCTGGAGATCACAATTGCAAAAGCAATTGTGTCTTCTGCATATTAACTCTGAGAGTCCATCATTACTTTAATCATTCACGTCGCACACTCTCAAAGGTTCTCCTATGAGATGCCAATCAAACAGCCATTAGAATGTAGCTTCATTCTATGACTCCTTGTTCCTAATACATTATCTCATACTGGGTTTGGAATAACTTTGCATCACATAATTTCATTTATTTATTTATTCTTTTATTTATTCACCCTAGCCCAGGTTGACCTAGAACTCACTCTGTAACCCAGGGTGGTCTTCCTATCTCAACCTCCTGAGTACTGGAATTAAAGCCACTACATCTGGCATAATTTTTTTTATTTAAAAATAACATCTATAGAAATTCAGAGGTAGCTTAGAAGGCAGTGAGGCATTTTTCCATTGTTTTATGGAATGTTTTGAAAAATGTACATTGTAAGTAGTTGGGGTGAAATTAATGTGTAGTGTTCTTGTCACCACAGAGTGGCTAAAGTAGCCATTTACAGAGACTTATCAGTGGAAATATTATTATAATCAGCTTAATAACAGTTAAATTAACATATTTAATAAGTATTATATATTTAAAAAAACCTTTTACCCAATTGCTAGGCAAGAAACTTAGCAAGAAAGATATATTAATTAAGACAAGCTATATTGCAACAATAAGTAAATCTTAAAAAATTTAAAAAATTAATGTGTTTGAGGGGGAGCTTGGGAGATTGCTCAGTGGTTAATGGCACTTGCAGTGCAAGCCTGAGGACCAGAATTCACATCCTCAGAAGCCACATCAAAATAGATGCAGCAGCACCAAACTGTCATCCCTGTGCTCCTTTTGGCAATAAGGGAGGCAGAGTTAAGAGAACCCTGGATGTGGATGCTCATGGGCCAGTTTATCTGGTATACAGACAACAAGAAAGAAGACCCTGTCTCAAGGTGGAAGGGGAAGACTGACATCCAGGTGTTCTTCTATGACTTCTACGCACATGCCATGGTGCACACACACACACACACACACACACACACACACACACACACACACATACACACACACACCAAAAAGAAAAAAAGAACTCGCAATTTTTTTCTCACACAAATCCTAGTAGAACTCATCTTGTAGCTGTGCCATTAGCAAAGCGTTATTGAAATGAGAGGTCCTGCAAGCTTTTCTCTTCCTCAGAGAGAGAGAGAGAGAGAGAGAGAGAGAGAGAGAGAGAGAGAGAGAGAGAGAGAGAGAGCAAGCAGAGAAAGGGCAAAATATGGCAAGAGCAGAGTATAAGGTCATTTTTAAAGTTTTGAACTTCATGCTTTTTCCTGTGCTTAAGCAGACGATAATTAGATGATGTGTGTGGTCAAATGCAAGAATCTCTGAACTGAGGTGAAATATTAAGCTTTTTCCACCAGTCCTACACTCCTCGTCTTTGTTATATTAATAGTATTTTAACATATATATGTCTGTGTGAGTGTGGGTGCAAGTAGGTCCATTTCTTTTTAGACAGGGTGTCTCACTGACCTAGAACTCTGTAATTAGGCTAGTCAGAGAGCCCCAGGGATCTGCCTGGTTTTATTTTCCTAACTCTGGGGTCACAGGCATGTATGGTTATACCTGGCATTTGACGTAAGTTCTGAGGATCAAACTCAGGTCCTCATGTATGTAAGGCAATCACTTCACCAACTGAGTTATCTCCTCATCCTTTTTACTACTACGATGACAATTAAGACGATTATTATCATTATTTATTATTATTAGTAGTAGTAATAGTATTATTAGTATTATGTGGTTCTGGGAATTGAAACCAGGGACTTATGCATACTAGACAACACTCTACCACAGAGGAATTTCCCACTCCTGGTCTTTAAAAGTGTAAAATCAAGGAAATTTGGAGAGTTAGCTGTCTTGTTTTGCTCTGCCCTGTTTGACATTGACCAACTCACATGACTTCTAGGGGGAGTTTTTTCCCCCTTGCAGAACAGTGCTCTACATTAGTTAATCTGTAAGGCCCCTTTCAGCTATGAAATTCATGCTAGAATTGCCAAGGGTCATGACTCAGCGTTAGCACACTGGCCCTCCCTGAGTTGTGGGAGCTTGTGGGAGCTGCAGAACAGTGGAGAAGCTAATGTGATCAGTTTGACAATCAGGTACAGTCTGACTCAACGTGGAGACTTCCTCTAAAGAGGCTCCCCCCACACCCCAAAACTGCCACAAAAGCCACTTGGCCCGAACACTGCCACCCAACATTCGCTTTCCTCCCACCTCTTGGGAAACCTATTCAGGAGGAGGGATCCCTTCAGAATCTCTTAATGAGAAGTCCCCGGTCATGTGGCCTCTCAGCTCAGGAACTCTGTGTCCCCATTTCAGGGTACAAACTTTCCACTTTGGCCCTCTGCCTCTGACTTCCGTTTCTGTCCTGGGAAGACAGAAGAGGGATAAACTGTGTAAAAGAACTGGCCTGGTGTCATGAGCCCCCCCCCCACAGGCAGGAGGAAAAGGCCAAGCAAGGGCCTTGCTTCTCCCAGGATTGGTCCATGTCTTTCTGCATAGGGTCAGCAGGATGTGACATTCTCAGGAGAAGCTGAGAGTAGTTTTTGGGAGGAGCTCTGAATCTGAGTCCTGAGTAAGATGAAAGATTCTTTCATCCTTCCCCCACTCACAAATCTATGTTGAAATCCTAACTCCAAGATCATTTTATTAGGAGATGAGGCCTTGAGTAAGTGACTAAATCCTGCAGGATGTCCTATAAGAGGCCACAGACAGCGCCCATACCCCTTACACCACAGATCGGGAAGTGAGAGCCAAGCAGACATGGGATCTTCCAGTGCTTGGGCTTCTGAGCCTCCAGAATTATGAGGAATAAATAGTTGTTGCTGTAGCTATCCTTCTTACAGTAGTTTATTAAAAGCGCCTGTGATGATAAACATTCCTTGTTAGCTTGAGTCGACCCAGAGATGCGTCAGAATTAGCAAAGCACACTTGTGGGCATGTTTGTGAGGGCAGCTCCAGAGAAGACTGAGACGTGAGAGAACGTGGGGCAAAGAGTGCCATGCTGATTGTGGGCATCTCGGTCCAGAAGGCTGCTGGCCTGGGCAAAGCAAAGGGGAGAAAGGAAGGAGCCATGTGGGGCAGGTGCCACGTTCTTTAGCCTTTCAACTCACATCAGTGGCTTTCTAGGAGCGCTCAGACCTTCAGCCTTGGACCAGGGCTGCATCATTGGTCCCTCTTGTTCCAAGGCTTTCAGCCTCTTGGTCTCAGCAAGAGCTAGGCTCTCTGGTGTTCCAACCTACAAGCATCTGTTTTTGACGATCCAGTTTCTAACTGCATAAGCCAAGCTCATAAATCTCTCCCTCTGTTCCTTCAGGAATTATGATGAATACACCACCCAAGCATACTAACACAGATAAGGAAGGTTCTGAGAGGGAGAGGGAGCACCTTAGCAAATGAGAAGGAAGCCCTTTCCATGGCTTCTCACCCTCCTCCTTGTGTTCCTTCCAGCTCTTTCTCACTGAGGACATTAATTCTTAATTAATCTTGTTTCACGCTGGAAAGGGACCTCAGACATCGAGGGGCTCAAGTACTCTCTGCTTTCTCAGGTTCCATTCTCCCAATGGTCCCAGCTCCCTTATGACCCTTGTACCATGGTTATAAATGCAGCAGTTGGAGTTTAACACTGGGACAGAACACCATGACTTGCCATTTTTCAAATGGTACCAAATTTCCCCAGTTCATAGTTTGCTAACTCCTGACCTGCAACCTGTGAACCCGACTTCCAGCAACAGGGCCCATTACACAACATCTAGCACTTTCTTTGGCATTTTGGACTCTAACAAACCAAGGCTGTACATTTCAGATCAGTTGAGAGGCTCTGGGAGGTTGCACTCAAGGACCCTTTGTTAGCAGAGATCCACCCTGTTGGGTCTCAATTCTCAAGTCATTCAGCAACTCAGTCTAAGGAAAAGCCTTGTAACTGCTTTGGTATGAATTTAACAGTTGAAGGCTGCATTAGCTTCTCTTCTCCCTGCAGTGACAACATACCAGCAGAAGCAGCTTAAGTGGGAAAGGGTCTGTTTTTCCTGGAGGTTTAAGGAGATATAGCCCATCGTGATTGGGAAGGCTTGGTGCCTGAGCCCAGAGCTGTGGGAGCAAGAGTTTGCAGGATGACTGCTATTTCTGGGCAGATCAGGAAATAGCTTGGGCTGGAACTGGAGATGGAGCTAGCCTTGGACCCTCAAGCTCCACCCTTATGTATACACCTATAGATAGGCCTCAAGTCCAAAAGTCTCCATACCCTCCCCAAACAACATCAGCTGGTGACCAACTGCTTGCACACAATCCTGTTCTTTGTTTGGTTGGTTCTTTTTGTTTTTCAAGGTAGAGTCTCACTCTTGCCCAGACTGGCCTGGAATTCACTCTGTAGTCTCAGAGTGGCCTCAAACCCATGGCGATCCTCCTACCTCCACCTCCCGAGTGCTGGGATTAAAGGTGTGCACCACCACGCCCGGCTAATCCTGGTAGTCTAATTTACTTATGAATTCCAAAATCAAGGTTGAATTTCTTCCCCACACCACCATCTCCATACTCCAGATGGGTCTCCAATGATTTGAGCTGGGCTGTTGAAGTTCAGGCCCTGAATATAGCTTAACATGTAATTAGTAAGTTTTCTCTTTTTGCTAGTATTTTGAAAACACTTTTCTACGTTCATCAAAATTCAATATAAAAGTTTTGTAAATGTCGTCTAATGTTCAGTCATTTCTTTAAAACTTGAAGACAGCTTTTCTCAGAGTCCTTTATTGGAATAAATAAATAAGCAAATAAACAAAGCCAAAGTTGGTGATTTTGTTTTTAAGAGCAGAAACGAAAGCCCTAAAGTGGCCTGGGTTGTGTCTGTGTGGGAGATAGTAACTCTTGCTGGCCAAGGCCTGGAGTGTGAATGGGCTCATGTGGTTTGCAGCTAATTGCATGAAACAGGCTGCTATGTTTTCTCTCTGAGAGTTTTGGGCCTGGTTTAATGAAACAATCGATTTCTTCCTGTCTGACAAATGTTACAAGGAGACCAGTAGCCAGGCAAGTGGCAATAGGAGCTTTTTATTTTCTGCCGTTTTGCTTTTAATTTTGTATTCTCCAGAAGAAATATATGGATTTCTTTTCCTAGTTAATCTCTGCTTTCACACTGTCATCCTCTCCTTTGTAGCACTGGGTTTCCTTGGGTCCCCGCTTGAAAAGGCTTATAAGCAACTCTCATGCTTTGGGAGTTTGAAGTTTGGGCTCCTTTCAATGAACTATCTTTCTATACTTAGTTGTTGTGGGCTGAACTGTGTATGGTCAGAACTCACAGCTGAAGCCCTAGCTTCGCTACCTCACAAAGAGGTGATGGAGGTGACGAAGTTAAAATGGGCACCTATAGGTGGGCCCCAATCCAGGTCAATAGTTTCATTTCAAAAGGAGATTAGACATTGCTTTCTGCGAGTAAGGAGAGAGGCTTTGGAGGGAATCAATCTGGCTGACACTTTGATCTGACACTTTCAGTCCCAAGGTCAGTGAAAAAATAGAAATTGAATTGTTTAAGCCATTTAGCCTGCGGCACTTTATTTTGATAGCCATATCAAATGAATACATTTTTGGTAAAACACGTACACACACACACATATCACATAAAATCTTCCATTTCATATTCAGTGGTATTAACTACATTCATTCTTGGGTAAACATCATCATCTTTCATCTACAGAATATTTTCACCCTCCCCAGATTAAACTCTTCCCATTACACATTCACTGGCCTTTCTGCTCTACCCTTAAGCATTATGCTATTTAATTATCGGCCTGTTCTGCAGCAGTTTAACCTCGTCTAGTTCAATTCCAACTCAGATGAAGCAGCTCATCCAGGGAACCCAGCACAAGCTAATCAATGAGTGACAGGAGACAGGAGCTGTGTGAGGATGCTCACAGGCGGCCAGCAAGTTCCCTTCTAGCTCATCACCTGCACAGACAACTCTCTTGCTCACAATCGTGATTCATCCCTCCTTCCAAAAGACTCCGTAGTGCTCTAATAAAATGAGTAATTGTCTCTGCTCTAGCCATGAGGAGACTGCAGATTAAGGAGAGGTGGGAGAGATGGGGAAAGGAATCAATTCCAGTTCAGCCTTGTTGCCAGCTACTGAGGAGTATCTGTTCACTTACTAATCCCAAAACTAACTGGAGTGAACCCTAGTCCAAAAATAGATAGATATATAGATAGATAGAGACAGACAGACACACAGACAGACAGACAGATAGATAGATAGAGATAGAGATAGATAGAGATAGACAGACAGACAGACAGACAGACAGATAGATAGATGATAGAAAAATAGATAGATAAAAACTGTAGGAACCTTCCAGGATTAAAAAAAAAAAAACAAGATAAACTACAATAAGGAAACTGAGACAGCTGGCTGTGGTGGCTTCTGCCTCTAATCCCAGCCCTAGGTTGAGGCAGAAAGATGGAAGCCAGTTCACATCCATCCTGGTTCATCCACATAGCAAGTTTAAGGACAGCCAGGGCTACATAATAAGAACTTGCCACAAAAAGTCAAATAAAAACAAACAAATCTGAGATTAGCCCACAGGTCATATAGATCTGTGACTGGCTTCATGGAGACATATGGGAAAAAAGCTACACATTTTGTTCTCCATAGTTTCACTACAGAAAGACTTTGAAATCGAGGTTCTCTAAGCAAAAATCGACATCAATAACCCCTTCCTTGTACCGGCTGCTCTCAAACATCCTATTACAGACTGGCTTATGGCCCCATGCTGTCTTCCTCATGTTGTTTGGAAACACTATGAAAGCCAGACCTACAACCAAAAAGAGTGGTTTCTTGGGGTTTGACATAACATCAGAGCACATTCCTCCAGAAAGGATTGTGAATGCTAAAGTCCAAACAACATCACCATCCGACCCGTAAAAACTATATCTTCAAAGAACGACAGTGTCTCTCATGAGCTCCAGCTTGAGCCCAAAGCACACATGCATACATTGGAAGGGTTCTCACCAGGCAGCGTCTGAGAGGGTGCTTGCTAAATGTGACTCACCAAGTCTCCCAGCCTCAGATTTCAACTTATATTAACAGCTAACTTTAATTGAACAAGATTTCAGGATCCAAAGGATTTCAAGTCAGAAGGACTACCAAATACCGAAATGTTAAAACAGCAGAGCTCAAAATTGGAGGCTCAAAATAAAAGAAATCACATAGAAGATCTAATTACAACCTTATTTTAATCTCATGACCCTATATATCTCGACATTCATCCTAAAAATGGAAGGGCCAGGGTTGCCCACAGGCTCTCCATTTTGTTAACTGTTATGACTTCTCTGTAACCCCTTGTTCCAGGAAAAAAACTGGCAACTATCCTGGGCCCCCAACCCAACCAATCAGCTCCTAGTTTCCTCCAGTACCAAGGTCAAAATAACCTACCTGTTTCTAGTTTCCTCAGTAACCATGTCAAATTGACTAATGTACTATTATTCTAGCTGCTACTGTAACTGCAGGTCCCTGCTACCCCACCCACCCCTGGGTCCAACCAATCCTGTTAAGGTCACCATGGCAGAGTTTGCCAACATCCTGATTCTGAGACCACTGGCTCCTAAGAGTGGACCCAGGACATCTCCTCACTTGGACCTGACCAATCCTGTTCAAAGATTCCCCAACTCCTCCCTCGGGCCACTGACCAGCACCTGTTTGTGGTTTTTCTCTTTAAAAAGCCTGCAAGCCAACACTTCAAGGACTCAGTTCCAGCTCCTGAGTCTGGTTGTATCCCTAATCAATTAGCTTGAAAGTCCATGGCAATAATTTTTTTTTTCATCTGAGCTCCTTCGGTTCCCACTTCTTCATTTGTGTGCACCCAGACCCAACAAAGATAAGAGGACTAAAAGAAAAAGAGAGAGAGAGATGAAAAAAAAACATTAAAAACTCCAGGAAAGAGAAATTTGTGGTCTGGCTTCATTTATTTGGATTCAGAACTCTGGAGTATTTATTTTTCCTTGGGCGCTAGCATTGACTCACCACCTCATAATCACAAGAATTCCTCTGGTTGTGTGTGATGTTGACCTCCACTTACTTACTTAGAACACATGATGGTTCCACAATGGGGTTTAGTTTGTAAATTTGCCTGGTCATTGAATCTGAGTTCTGATTTAAAAACACTCAAGTTTATATTGGAACTAGAAAAGACAGTGTTTAAATCTGGGCAAGTTAACCTCTAGGATAACAATAATAACTAAACACCTGTCCTTCCAGATTTATAATGGAGCTGGGCGCTGAGCCAAGGGATAAACACATAGCATATTCCAGAATCCTTTGACTGGTTATGTGACTTGCCTTTGGTAAACAGAGTTATTATCTAAACCCAAAGAGTCCAGCTCAGCTGTAAAGTATGGACAAAAATATTTAGCTCAGAGAACCACTGTAAAATTTAATGAGGTGACAAATGTAACCAATATCTTAAAGGCTTGAACATTGTAGGTACCAAAGAAATATGAGGTCAGAAAGGTGGCCAATACCGTCATAGTGATCGCCATCATTAAATGAATCCCTCCTACAAGAACTTAATTGTAGGCATGCCAAATAACACTTTTAATAATGGAAGCTGGAACTGGAATTTATACCAAAAAAAAATCAATTACAAATACTGCTAACATATTAGGATTAATCCACATTAGGTCAAACATTTTAGAATTCTCAGTAATAAAATATGAGCGTAGTGATAGCATTTATTTGTTTTGTGTGTGTGTGTGTTTTTGAGACAAGGTCTCATTCTATATCCCTTGCTGGTCTGGTACTTCCGTTGAATTCCTGGAAGTCCTCCTACCTCATCCTCTCGAGGGCTGGGATTGCAGTTGTGAGCGACCATACCCGATGAAATGGTATATTTATGTGGTGCTAAATGTAGAATTTACGCTACATTCTGATGCAGTTGAACTATCTCTTCAGTCCTCATTTTTGCCTTCCCTTCCTGCAAGAGTCATATTCATCCTATGAGCTCTCCTCCACCCTACATGCTTTCTTTCCCCTGGGAATTCTTTCCCTTACACCCAGAGAATCAGCCCTCTTCTGTGATGCCACAGCACAGCAGTAGATGGTAGTTAAGAGCAGGAACCACAGCCTTGCCCAACACAGAGCCTGACACCTGATTGCTCATCACCTGAGCACGTGGGCACCCCGTCTATTGGATTAGATAGTGGATAAAGTCATACGCAAGTGTCCAATCTTTTGACATTGCAATATGACTCAGTGAGCTACAAATGCATTGTGCTATTTTCATAGCTTTCCTGGGATCCATGCATCCACAGGTGAGACCTGCCTGGTTTAATCTGCACATATAAAAGACATTCATTAGACTTTCCACGTTAGATAAGTGGCATCACTTTGCAGTGTGATGGGTGAGGGTCAGACCAAGAGCAGCAGACACTACTCATGACAGAACAGCCCCTCTCCCCGAAGCCGAGATGAGTGAATTAGTCAGGCTTCCCACTTCCCTTTGTCTTATTTCCCTAGCTCCATTCTTGGGTCTGACACCAGTTCTTGTCTGCATAAAGGCCTCCCTTGGGTTCAGTGTCTCACCAGGACTCCAGGCAGAAGCTGCCAGCAGCTGTCTGTTTCAGACATGAGAAATGGCATGGGGGGACATAATACTTCCTTTCTCATTGCTTGTGTTTTGTCATGGTAGAGAAAGCATGGCATGAGCAGAGCCAAATGTCACATTTTGACACCTCAGCAGGGAGGAAGCAGCAGGAATGAACTATGAACTCACAGTGAGGCTGGACTACTAAACCTTAAGGTCTACTATCCCACTCAGGGACACACCTCCTCCAGCAAGGCTCCACCTCCCCACAACTCTACCAGCTGGGGATTAAGTATGAGGTTTAATCACAAATACAGGAGGCTATGGGGGGCATTTTACATTCACACTACCACATGGAGAACATCAGCAGAAATGGTCACACTCAACTGAGGTACCACACAAGCCTTGCAATGGCTCTCCTAACTCACAGAGCCTTGTGGCTCATGTGGACAGCTTTTGCTCTTTCCAGGAGAGTGAAAAGAGGGTAGCCACAGAGGAACACTGCATTGTCCCCAGCTCTCCCACATGCTGTCTGTGAGATTATTAGCAGGAGAATCAACACGCCTGACGATCTGTAAATGGACGTAATAATACAGCTCAGGGTTGGGGTGGGGTCTACCTCACGTCCTTGCAGAACCATACTCAGAACTGAGTATGCTTACTATGTATTCACTCCCCTGCTCTTACCCTACCTCCACCCCAGCTTTCCCTCTGAGACAAGCTCGCTCATGGTTCCAGATCATGGATCAGAGCAGCTGGCAGGAAATCAATAGAACAGATTTTTCGAATCTGCCTCCAGGCCCAGTGAACTCATCAAATTGTGGAGGAGAGGTCTGGTCTGAACAGGCAGGGCTGAGACATACTCAATGGCCACACATCTACTAGGAAACAGAACGGCAGGTCCATCCGTGAGGGAACTTGTGTTCCTAAAATATCAGAGCCATGCAACACACAGCAGGACATCCATTAACATTCTCCTCAGGCATTAATGTGCTAATTTAAGATCAGAAATTGCCTTGATATGTTTTGATTTTCACAAAGAACTGGCATTCTCTTTTAAGTGCCAGTTCTTCTTGGACTTGGGAAGTGGATTTGTGTTTGGCAGGCTGTAAAAAAAAATCACAAATACTCAGGAAATATTTTCTGATCAGCCCCTCAACACTGACAAGCTCCATCCAAAAGGAGAAAGGAGAGAAGTTACAGCTAGTGATAGCTTTGTCTCTGAACCACCTCGGGTTGTCCCTGAGGCATACAGATGATGGGATGTCCCCATGGTCCTCAGTGCTCCTGCCAAGCTCCCTGTGGACGGGGCCTTGGCAGCTTGGCCTCTAGCCTTTACGAATTCTTGCTCACCTTACATTAATTCATATTCGGCATCATTTGAAACATGGTGTGCTTGGGAAATCAACATACTTAAGATGGTACAAGAGCTGCACATGAAGAGAAACGGAGTAATTCCCTCAGTCCTCAGTGACACCATGTGACTACAGACACTGCCCAAGTAAGTCACCAGCCAGAGCCTGGGAGCACTTCTGTCTCTGATGCCCAAAGTCACTTTCATCATTGCAACGGGTCCTATGAAAGCATGGATAGTCCCTAGCATGGGAAATATAGATAACCCTTAATTAAATAATTAAAGAAATCTAGAAAATTCACTCTTCAAAAATAATCCATTTGATTTTGAAGAGAAGAGGTGGAGAGGGACCCAGGCTGTACCCGGAGGCTTCCTGGCAAGGAAGGGTTACTGAAGGACAGAAATCCACAGGGGAAGAGCTGTCAAAAAGCTTCCAGGTACGTGGGAAACAGCACGTTCATTGTCACAGAACATATTTCAAGTTGCTCTTGGGTTCTGGATGGTTAGGACTAACCTTAAATCAAATTCCAAAGTAGGCAAAGTTCACCTTCTGAAGTTATCTGTTGGTGTCCCCACTCTTCCTGTGGCTGCCAAGCCATCTTGTTCCATGCAGGCTTCCCTGGGACCCATCCAAGCTCTCAGGAGGTCATCATTTGTAGACCTACTATGCACAGGACATGGCGATGCTCCTTTATAGAAGTGCATGTGCACCCTGCATGCACACAAGCACACATCTGTGTACACTGACGCCATCATCACAGCCTTTCTTATATGCCTTGAATCAGATTGCAAGGTCCTTAAAGGAGAAGGTTCTATTCCTTTCTATTTATGGTCCCCGACCAAATACATGCTTCAAAGCCAACTGGATCAGTTAATATACTGGTTGTCACCACCTTCAGCATATTTCTCTGGAGACCTAAAAGATGATGAGGAAGAGTCAGAGAGACTTTATGATTCAAGGAGTGAGATGTCAGTCAGAAGGAGCAAGAGACCCCCAAACTGCAGACCCAGAAGCAGTGGTAGCTGCCATAAACTCTCCCCCACTTTGTTTTTTTAAAATAAAATTAACATACAGAGTTTGAGGTATCTTGATGGCCCTTTCAAATACAGTTCGTGTCAGTGGATTCTCCTTCCCATCATTGCCTCAAGTCACTGGCACCTTCCCTCTCCTGTCTTATTATATGTCCTGTGACCCACCATCTCCTTCACTGCCTTTCATTAGTGCACCTGTCCTTTTGCTAGTAAGAAAACAAGACCAACACCAACTTCTTACTCCTCAGCACTCACCACACTGAGACAGTACACTTAACCCTCGAGACTTATCTCAGAGCTGGGAGATGGTCAGTTGACACAGTGCAAGCAAGATCAGCTGACTTTGGATCCCAGCACTCACATGAAATCGAGCAGTGGTGCACATCTGTATTCCAGGCACTGGGGAGACAGGAGGACCACTGGAACTTGCTGACTAGCTAGTCTGGCTGAAATGGTGAGCTCCAGGGTTAGTGTCCCATCTCAAACAGAAGGTTGAGAGAGATTAAAGATGACACCTAACATTGACCTCTGGCTTTCACATGGATATACATACCACCCACATATGCACACATGCGAGCCCACATACACGCCTCTCTGCCCATTCCTGAGGTCATTTTTGCCAAGATCTGGTAACTAGTCTTCATGATAAATTCTAGGTTAAAGAGACATCAGACATCAAGGCATAATTCTGTAATGTCAGAAATAGAAAAACAACTCTTATCCAAGAAGCTCCGAGTACCTCACAAACACACCGCACAAATTTTCAATTCTCCCAAGACCCCTGTGGAGAAGGGGAATGCTTAGCCACTATTTTCAAATCAATTTCTTGGGGGATAAGTGTTTCTCTAAATAGAATGACTTTCTCTGGTGAAGGCATGGGATGAAAAGACCCTGGCCCCGAAAAGATAGACTTATGCTGTTCTCTCTCACCAGCCTTTTTATCTTGCCATTCTTTCCCCAGGAAAGGTGAGTATGAAGTGCTTAAAAAGGTAGGTATGATCTGTGCAGGGATCCCACACAGAAGGATGCCCCATTCTTTCCAAATAGAAACTTAAAAAAAATTCACTTTAAAGTGAGTCGCCAGTCCTTCTGGAATTTACTGATGAGGTAGGCAGAAAATGGGGGGAAAGGAAGCAGGCAACAGATTCACTCAAGTTAAATCTCAACTTGTCACATAAAATGAAATACGTTGAATTTTATATTCAAAATGTAATTACTCCAGCCAAATCAAGTCATAACAAGTATAAATAATGCCCCAATGGAACAGGGAGGTGTCACTTCATGGTCTTGCATAGCTTTGTCTTGCAGGATTTTTTTGTGTGTGTGTGTGTTTGGTATTTTTAATTAATTTATTTTTTAATTGTCCATAATGAGTTACATTGTTTAATGGGCAGACAATAAGTTGTTATCCCCCGTTCCCCAATGTCCCTCTTCCCCATCCCTGATCAGCTGGATATCCTCCTCCTTGGGTAGTCTGGATTAGTCCTTGGGGCAGGGGACCATGGATAGAGGATTTTAAGTAAGTCACTCAATGTGGTTGTTTTTTTTGTTTTTAGTTTTAGATTGATTTAAAAAAAAATTTCTATTGTGGTAAGAACACCTACCATTGACCATTTCTCTCAAAATTTTAAGAGCACAAGTTCATTTTTTGAGATAGGGTCTTGCTTTCAGGCCCTGACCTTGTGATGGACCCATCTGCCTCCCAAACGCTGAGAACACAGGTGTGCACCTTCATGCCTCGTGTTAATGATGGAACACTTAAGAGCTATGGGCACAGTGTTGTTCAGTGGCTCTCTATAGGTGATTCTTGTAGAACTGGAATGCTATGTCCATTAAACAGCAATTTCCTGTTTCCCTTTCCTTGGCTCCTGGAAACCACCATTTTGCTTTGTCTCGATCAGTTTTATTATTTCAGATTATCCATAAACATATGTTCTGGCTTCTTTCATTTGACATAACGTCCCTCAGATTCATCGTTGTTGTTGAATATGACAGGATTTCCTTCTTTTTAAAGGCTGAATAGTATCTGATTATATATATGTACCCTAGTTTATTTGTTCACGTTACACTGGAAAATTAAGGTCTTTCCATATTTTAGCTACCATGAATTACAAGGCATTGTGAGTGTACATATCTCTTTAAGATCTTTACTTGAATTCTCTTAGAAATATACTTAGAAATGGTGCTGAAATATATAATGATTTTATTTTTTTAACCCTTGAGGACCTACCATATTGTTTTTTATAGGTTATATGCCATTTTACGCAGCAGTATACAAGTGTTCCAATTTGCCACAACTTTGCTAACACATAGTTTTTTTTAATGTAATTATTTTAAGTTATGAAGTGACATGTGACTATGATTTTGAGTCACATTTCCTTGGGATTAGTGACACTGAGTATCTTTTCCTATACTGGTTGATCATTTCTAGGTTTTGTTTAGAGAAATATCTATCTTATTATTATTGCTATTGCTATTAAGGATTTCTTACATATTTTGGCTATTAATCCCTTATCAAATAGATGGTTTTCAAATATTTCCCACAATACTAGAGTTTGTCTTTAAGGACAAACTAGGTATTGAAGAGATTTACCTGAATATAATAAAGTTCATATAAGAAAAGCCCACAGCTACCCTTATACTCAATGGTGAAACATGAAACATGTCTCATCTAAGAATAGGAACAAGGCAAAGGAATTTTGTTTCATCTCTTTAATCATGGGCTAGATGACAGGGCCAGAGACATTAGTCAAGAAAATTTATTAAAAAGCACCAAAACTAGGAAAGAAGCTACCTTTGTTTGCAAATGGCATGATCGTGTGTGTGTGACCAAGATTCCATAAAAAACCCTGATTGAACTAATAAATATGTTAAAGATAGAAAATAAGCATATAAAATCATTTCAGGGCTGGAGAGATGGCTCATTCATCACAGTGCTTACCTGCAAAGCCTAAAAACCCAGGTTCAATTCTCCAGCACCCTCATGAAGCCAGGGACAGTAAAGCACATGCATCTGGAGTTTGTTTACAGCAGCTGGAGGCTCTGGGGTGTCCAGTCTCTTTCCCCACCCATCTCTTTTTCTGCTTACAAATACATCAAAATATTTTTAAATATAAGTAATGCCCTGGAGAGAGAAACATTAAAGTTGAGCCAGTAATTTTCTTGTTGTTATAAAGTTATATCAAGAAAGGAAGCATGAAGAACCTGAACTTCTGTTCTAGACACAAGTCTAGAATTATGAAAATTATGAGATACTATGAATTCATACATTTGTTGTACATCTAAATATTTCAATTAATTCAGACTTTTTAATTTTACAAATAAAGACATTGGAAAGCAAGGGCAATAAATGAAAAAGGAACTAGCGTTTATTTGTTTCAAATCCAGTGACCTAAAAATGTATTTATGTTTATTTGTTTTGTATTATTTACTTGAGTTCTGGATCTTTCTACCATACCACAATGTTTCAAAGTGGCTATCTATCATGTTTTCTTGGGTTAATGAGCAATTTAATTTACATTGTTAACAGCTGAAAATACAAACATCTGATTATTTTGTAGATGCATACTAGTAATGTAGCAAATTCTGCTATCTATTCACATGAAAAGTCTTAGCAAATCAAGAGGAGAAAGGAAGTTCATTGCCCCAGCAAGTGAATGAAATGTAAGTAAATAAAAACATTTAGAAAGTAATGGAGAGCAACCGAGGAAGACACCTGGCATCAAAGCCTGGCACACACACAAACACACACACACACACACACACACACCTGCACATACACACCTGCTCACACAAGCACACACACACATACACACACACCTGCATGCACCTGCACATACACACCTGCACGCATGAACACATATACACACCTGCATATACACATGTGCCCACACAGATGCAAACATGCCTACACACAAACACACATGCAAAAAATTCAACGACTTACTAAATTTTATATATCAAGGCCGTGTATCATTTTCATAGCTGCTAATGCACACATAGTTCTCAGGAATAATTCTAAGTGCCTGTAGATGCTTTATGAAGAAAAACTGAGAAAACTGCAGTGAAAGACTTCAGAGCCCTGAATTAATGAACATCTTCATACTTCATAGCTAAGACTGAAATAGTAAAATTGTAACTTTCCCCAAAATGATATGTCTCAGTGCCACTGAAAATGCCGAATGCGTTATTTCATGGAACTTGCAGGGAAACATAAAGGGCTTGGGGTCACGAGGATGCTTGCAGAGAGCAGCGTGGAAGGCGGGCATGACTTGCAGACACCACACTTTTACAAATCCTTGGAGTGAAGGCAGTGCATATTGGCTTGGCTTTAAGAAAGGAATAGAACAGTGTTCTGAAATCTTCCCTGTGTATCCAAAGAGCCTCTGATGGCAGAAGCCGCTGAAGATCCCTGAAAAGGGACAGACATTTCAATCAATGATGCTGGGACCTCACTCCACATGAAAGAAATTAGATTGTCTCCCTTCCTCAGGTGCTACACAAAAATAAGCTCACAGTGGAGTTTATTAAACTTGGGGGGATGAGAAAACTTTTAGAAGAAATAGGAATTCATCTTTATGACCTTCAGGAAGAATGCATTAAATGCACACAACAGTATAATCCATGAAGAAAAGATTTATACGTTTGACTATATTAGGATCAAGAATCTGTGACCACCACAAGATTTTAGATTAAAAAGAGTGAAAATCCAATCTACTGAGTAGAAATATAATATTTATAGCCAGCATAGGATAATACCATGAATATGTAACAAACCGATAAAAATGTATAAGAAAAAGAAAACAGGTAGAAAATGTGCAAAATAACTACAAGAAATGCAAAATCCTTAGAGCAAAAGCCCTCTGCTCAGCTGGGGAGATGGTTGCAAGGAGACACTGGATCCCAAGAACCCACGTAAAGCCGGATGCGATGGTACATGTATGTGTCTATAATCCCGATGTGCTATGAGCTCAGAGACCAGCTCGTTTGGCATTGACAGCGGCAGAAAAGAAGAGACTCATCTCAACGTGGTGGCTGGGGCAGTAGCTCAGTGACAGAGCTCTTGCAAGGCCTTGGGTTCAACCCCAGCACCATAGTAAATCGTGATCATCATGATCACAGTCAAGGTGGAAGGCAAGGACAGACACCCTGAGGTTGTCATCCGATCTGCATCCACACCTGCGCCCATACACCACACACAATATCCTGCTTTACTGACAATCGGGCACCTCACAAAGTGATCTTACCTTAGAGTTAGACTGCATTTTACACTATGAGGTTGGTCATGCAAAGTTTTGCTGATGGTCTAGAAAATTACAAAGAACAGCAGCGCTTGTCCACTGTTGATTAAACCAGCCCGTGCTTGCCAGCACTGTGATGTGCCTCAGCTAGACGTGAGATCCAGTAACCCCCCTCCTTGACAGCGGCCCCAAAACTCCTGTAACAACATGCCAGGAATCATGATTAGGAATGCCCACACAGCATTGCCCTATTAGCAAGATTCTGGAATCAGCCCAGGTGTCCATCCACAGAACCAATAATAAATATTCACGTATTCACAACTGAATAGTTCGTCCACAGGAAGGAGCAGCAAAGATAACATGAAGATAAAGAAACATGGAATACGTACAGGTTGATCCCAGTTACAGAAAATTCAAATATGGACAACTCATATGTATTGTTTGGGGAGGGCTACACAGTACAGTTACCAAGCAATGGAATCATGAATTCAGCATACAAGCCAATAATCACATTTTTATGAAGCTATAAGAGCCTCAGGCAGGAGCAGAAAAAAGTGTTGTCAGGCAGGGCACCCACTCAATGCTCCTAATATTGTTTCCTAGCAGCCTGGCAAATATATTGATGCTTATTTTGTTCTCCCTTAATGTGGACATAAAGGAAATAGACATATTTTACACTGAGCCATCAGTGATGCTGAAAGCTGAGGCTTCGTAGGCCAGAGTGCATAAGATCTCCCATGGACTAATAAAACCTACCAGCAAAGAAACACATTGTGTCCTCTGTGCCCATGTGGCTGGAGGCAGATGAACTAATGCAGCCATGCCTGAGGCTTTGCAGGCATGCAATAATCTAGAGTTCACCGACCCTTCAGACTGGCGTCACAATCCTGTCCCTTCATGTGTGATGGAGCACTCTCTCCATTTCAGGCACATTTGAAGGAGCAAACCAGAGGAAGCAAACACTGTGTTCTTAACAAAATCAACAAAAAACCAATAAAGACACGAAGCTTCCTCTGCCTCTGCGGCATTAAGCGTGCTCTGGAATGGTGTTAACCTGCCGACCCTATTTGCAAATGGTGCAGAAAGGTCACAGAAGCCCAAATCCGCTCAGCAAGATCCGCCACCATGATCATCTCAAACCACGAATTTTGTTAAATATCAGCTTCCATCTGATTCCCGAGGAGGCCACCCAAAGGGTGCAGCGGGCTCAGGTGTGCGAGAGTGGTGATGATTGCACTTCCATTTGTGAAGCATCTGCCCCCCTGCATCCTTCAGTGGGTTTCTGAAACCTAGATGGGTGGCGTGTGTGATGGGGTGACCTGGAAACCCTTGCCTTCCTTGCAAAGGTGCAAACTGAGGTCAGATACAGAGCTCATGAGATTGATTCTCTCCCTTTCCAAAGAACTGATTCCATGGAGGGTCAGGCTATAAAGTTCAGGCGTTGGAATGAGCCTAGAGTGAAAGAGAAGGAAGGTGGCGGGTCCCTACCACTCATATGATATGGAGCTTTGTGACTTTGCATGGCGTTTGGGAAAGTGGAAATTGCTCCATGGTTCCCACCCTATGTCCATGTGATAGCTTAGGGTATAGGGAAAATTCTTCTAGAACTCTAAAATATTCAGTTTAAACTAAAGTTATAACTAACTTGGATTCATAAAAAGTAATTAAGCGACTAACAGATCATGAGAAAATACAATATTTTTTTCTGCTTTACTTTTTTGGATTCTAAGAAGAGGTCCATTGTGGCTGTCATATGACCTTATGTTTCTTGAATCTTCCATTTCAGCCTCTGCTGACCTGGTCTCTGAAAGTTCCCCAATTCCCAGGCAGACCAGAGAATCTAGTACACTCAGCTCATATCGCATGACAGGTCCTTTGACAGCAGACCCAAGGACACTATCTATACACTCTGACCAGTCCTTTCCAGTGGGGCCAGGGTGACAAGAGACAGGAGGGGGTTCAGTGTGGAAACTCTGGCTGCATCTGGGCCTGGGGTGCCCGTGCTCTCCTAAGCATGCAGGAGAAGGGAGTGGAGAAGGATTCAGAGATATTTGCTTCATTCACTTTTTTGGTGTGATGGAAGGCATCAAACAGCTTTACACACGCTAGGCAGGTACTCACCCAAGCAATATCCCTAGCCCATTCATGTGTCAAAAATAAAATTTAATACTTCATGAAAAAAAATCTGTTTACTATTAAAATATGCTTAAATTTAATACGGTATACGTGCATAAGCTTAATTATCTTGGAGGTAATCAGAATATGGAATGTATTTATACTGACTCAAGATGAACAAATGAAATAATCATTGGAGAAGGCATGGCACATTGTAGCTCTCTTCCATCTGAGCACTTTTTCAAGAGAGAAAACCTTTTTCCCAATGACTCTATAACTTTTTAATTACTAACCAAGAATCGTTTCCATGGCTACAAGAAAAGATGCTAATGATTCTCCTGGCCTGGCAGGGCAACACCGTAATCATAGCCCACCCCTCGCTCGGCCAGGGGCACTGGGATCTAAGCATGTTGTCCAAGGGCCTATTTCCTGTAGCTGCCATTAGCCAAGGCAATAAAATCCCAACTGGCCAACAGGCAGGACCATGCAGGCCAATGCATGAAACCAGGGCTGTCCTTGGAGAAAAGGTCTTTCTCACTCTAGTTCTTCCTCACCCGGGGATTGAACCCAGGGCCTCCCGCACACCAGGCAAGATCTCTACCATTGAGCTACACTCCAGCCCTATTCTGGTTTAAATATTCCTTCCACCAAGTTCACATGCTGGAAACTTAATCTCCAAATTCATATGTTGATGGTATTTGGAGTTGGGGTCTTAATTAAAGTTAGATGGTATCACAAAGATACCAACCCCATTACAGTTGTGGCCTCATAAAAACAGGAAAAGACACCTGAGACCCAAGTTGGGACACGTGCTCTGTCTTGCCACGTGATGCCCTCTGAATTGTTTTGATGTAGAAGATATGGTGGCCCTCCAGCCTTGGACTTTCCTCCCTTCAGAACTGGGAGAAATAAGTTATTTTTCTTTACAACTTATCCAGTCGGTGGTATTATGTGATAGGAAAGGTAACAAGCACTTTTTCAAAAGAGAAAGCCTCATGGTATAGGAACAGTGATAGAGCTAGGGTGTCTTTGCTGCCTGCTATCAGGAGCTCCAGGTCTTTGCAGGAACACTCGAGGGATCTCAGCCAAACCAGCACAGCAGGTCAGTACAAAATGAGGAAAAGAAATCCAGTGTTTATACCGAAATGGTGTGCATTCCTGAGCTGCATCGTACCTTCTCATTTACATTCTTAAATCATGACAAGCACATCCCTCCCCTGGTGCTCTGTGGCCTTTCCTCACCACGGGATCCTCCATTCTTACAGCTTTGTCTTCATTATTGTGCCAGAGAGGTATAGACAAAGAAATAAAGCCAAGGCAACTCTCTCTCTCTCTCTCTCTCTCTCTCTCTCTCTCTCTCATCTTCCTATTCTAAATTAATAATAAGAAATAAGTCACTGACAGGTCCTTTCTTTGGTATTTCCCTTTGTACCAAGAAAGTCATCACTTAGAAATCACAGAGCTCTCTGAGTGGATACACAGCTTCAATGTGCTTCTGATCACAGTACTACAGTCATCTAGGGACAACTGAGCAGAAATAATCCACAAGATGAGACCTATTTTTTAATCTTCCACCAACTATAGTTCTGCTATAAGCAAAGAATACCAGCTCTCCATAGGATCTTTTCAGATGGCTTTTAAAAAATATTTTTTCCTTAGGAAGGTCAACAATCTGTGAAAGAAAAAAATGCATATCATCCAGATTGCCATTTTAGGAAGTTATATTTGGAGCAAAGGAGATGGGTCCAGTCCTTCTAAAGCACATGGCTTCTTAGTGCGAAGCAGGAAGCAGCCCTTTATTATCCACTCTGGCAACTTCTGTCACCTTCACAGTCCATCCTGATTCCTACCATTTCAATCCTACTGCTGTGTACAACCAAACATAGGTAAAGGCTGCAGAGGGAGTCCAACCCCATAACGAAGTGAGACCATGATGACTGGAGCCAGAAAGAGGAAGGTGTGTGCACATAAGAAATTATGGCTGACTCATTCTCAGTCCCAGAACGTCCACTTGGGAATGCCTCCCACCTCCCCCACATCCATGAGAACCCACTTATTCTGGGTATCCTGTGTTCCCATACTGAACCTCACCTACTCCACCTAATTCTAAACATCTGCATGCATTTAATAGGTACATACTTTATATCGACAATTTTTGTGTTCTGTCGTGGAGTAATGTAAAAAAAAAAAACCACTTAAGACAAAGTACTTTTGTGATCTGGCAACAGAACTGAGGCATCCAAGTCTCCAAGTCTGAGGTTGGTGGTTCAGTGGTTAAAGGTACTTGCTCTGCAAGCCTGCTAGCAGACAAGAATTCTGTCCCTAGCACCCAGGTGGATGGTTGTGTTCCTGCCTGTAGACAAGAATTCAATCCCCAGCACCCAGGTGGATGGTTAGGGTTGTGTTCCTGACTGCAGACAAGAATTCAGTCCCTAGCACCCAGGTGGATGGTTAGGATTGGTTTCTCAGGGCCAAGGATAAATAACTTCAAGGTGACCGGGGTAGGAATTAAGTGCTTGTATTTGGGTTGGGTTTTAGAGATTTGAAAAGCAGAGATCTTAGCCCAAGTTCTGGGTTTTCTCATCCTTAAAATGAGGGAGGATAAACTGGATCAGGAGCTGAATGACCTGGGTCCCAATGCAGCCCGATGCTTGATACCCATTGTTACAAGTTTGATTGGAACCCAGCTCCAATCACTCTTTATCTAAGATATTTTTCAGTCTATGAAAGTAAAGTTGAGCAGTTGTAACAACAACCCTATGTCCTTGCAAAGCCTAGAATATAACTATTGACCCTTCCTTTACAGAAAAAAAGTCATCTTATGTACCATGTCCTCACCCCCATGAGCTGCCTCAGGAACAGACAAGTAATGTACATCAGTGATGTAGGACAGGTAAATGTACATCAGTGATTTATAACAGGTAAACATACATCACATAGGACAGGTAAACGCACATCAGTGATGTAGGTTGGATTCATTTTCATCTTCTCAGTTTTGATAGCTACCTCGCTAGAGAGGACAATCTCCACTGGAAGAAAGACATAAGGAAAAATATACCCGGCCCCCAGTGTCTATGTGGAAGTGTCTGTGGGTGAGCAGGGCACCCAGTCTCTCTAAGGAAGCCCCCACTCAGCCCCAAGGGAACACAGACCCACCCTTGCCTACTTTTGCTTATAGACTACTTTTGTAATATTGGGGACAGAACCTAGAACCTTGAACATGTCAGGGAGGCATTCTATCTCTAAGCCATACCTCCAGCTCCACATATATGTATAATTTTAGGTGATGCCATTTAAAAAATCAATTTTCAATCTGGTCACAGACAAAGCTATCTGCAAGGTACTTGTGCTAGGGACCTTCGGATTAACTGCTGATTCACTGGATCTGTCTTAATAGACTTTAGTGAGGGAAAAACTTCAGCAGACCAGGTTGGCAGTCAGGAAGCAGCAGAGTAAAGGCTTGTGTATGAAGACATCAAAGGCAGGGAATTGCCTGGAGCCGCAGGTGGAGGATGAGGACAGGTTGACTCTGAGGAAGCCAAGTGCCACCATCGCTTGAAGGGCATCAGTTGCCAGACTCAAGCAAGAGGAACTGTGGAGTTATTCAGAGAATCAAATGGAGTTTGGAGTTATATTCAAGATTACAGTGGAGTTACTTAAAGCACAAGGGGCGAGGGTAGTTCATTGTAGGATTACCGAAGGTTCCTAACTGCTCAGAACTGAGTCTTTCCCTTGGCCACAAGACATCCAGTGCTGGAGCTGGACTAGTTCTAGAACAATGGATATCTGACCAGCTCTGTAGAAAGAACAGTTGCCCGGAGGCTGGTTCTATAATCCAGAGTTCTTGCCCCGTTCTATTCTGATAGTCTTCTTGCTAATATTTTCATGAAAGGGAATGGACTGCTTTGTTTTGCTCCATGTACACTTTAACCGTGACCTTCTAGCTGCAAAGCCTTATCCCAGAGGACCAGACTGACTCAGTGGTATGAATGGAGTCATAGGGTCAGCTAGTGGAGGATCCGATGGCGGAAGGCCATATGGTAGAGTTGGGAAAGCTGGCTGTTTGAAATGACACTAACCATTCCCAAGGAGGGAACATTTAAGATAGCCCAGTATTTCAATTAAAATTTGTGATCATCTATACAATTAGACTATATTTTTGCACTATTTTTCACAAGCAAAATAATTGAAAAACTTCACTGATGTCATAAGGCTCTTAAGTGTGGAAGCTAGATTTTAAATCAAGTCCTTCCAACTTCTCTCCCTGTGGGACACTGTTTCCCCTCACTCCTCAGCCATCCCTCCATCTGCCCACTTCAGGGCCCAGGCCTTCTGCACACTGGTGCCCACGTCCTGGGAAATAAATGAGCTGCCTCAGACAAGACAGTCAACTGCCACAAAGGAGTCAGTAGCCCGAAGGAAATCCAGGGAAGGACCACATGAATAATTAAGGGTTGAAGAGAATTGATCTGTCAGGAAAGATTAGAAGAATTCACTATGTACAGTTTGGCTCATCTGGGCAGCCAGGAGGCTGGGGGTGGGGAGGAGCAAGAGTACAACAGTATTGGAGCGTAGGTGGGCTTTCTGCTGGCAAAAGATGGGAGGAAGGCATGAAAAAGAGGAGGCACAGGAAAACCTGAAGGATGACTTCCCAAGGAACACCCTTCACTCCCTTCGCATCTAAGGAAATAGAAAGTGTTTCCTTTTGTGTGTGTGTGCAGTATGTGGGGTGTGTGTCTGGTGGGTGGTCTGCACATGTGTGTGCTGATATGGTGCTCATGCCTCTGGAGGCTAGAGGGGAACATCTGAAATCCCTCTCCATCACTCATCTGCCTGTTTTTCTTTGAGACAGAGTCTCTTACTGATTTCAGAGCTTTCCATTTTTAACAAGCCCCAGCAATTCTCCAGTCTCTGCTCCTGTCAGGACTGGGGTTACAGACGCACATGGCCACCCTAGCTGTTTACACTGGTCCTGGGAGAATTCAACTTAGGTGGACTCAGGTCCCCGCACAGCCTCAATGCTTGTACAGTAATTGCATTTAATAGTTGAGCCATCTCTCCAGCCCCTCTTTTTTTTTTAATAAGCATGTCTTCATGTCTATGTGGATGATATGTGTATTCAAGTACGTGTGTGTAGCCAGAGGAAAACCTTAGCTGTCATCCTCAGAAACACTGTCCACCTTTTCTTTTTTCTGAGACAGTGTCTCTTATTAGCTGGTAGCAAACCAATTAAGCTAGACTGGCTGGCCTACAAGTCGCAGAGGTCTTCCTTTCTCTGCCTCCCCAGGGCAGGGATTACAGGCACACACCACCATGCTCAGCATTTTTACAAGGGTGCTAGGGATCAAACTCATGCCCTCACACTCATGCGCTGAGTACTTTACCAACTGAGTTATTTCTTAGCAGAAAGTGTCCACTTCAAAGTTCTTGCTCTCTCTCTCTCTCTCTCTCTCTCTCTCTCTCTCTCTCTCTCTCTCTCTCTCTCTCTCTCTCTCTCTCTCTCTCTCTCCAGTCTCCAAGTCTGTCCATTAACTCACATCTGAAAGTGAAGGGCTTTAGTCTCTGTGGATGGTGTTGGTGATAACGAGAACCACAGGAGAGACTCGGAACTTGACAAAATGGTGAGAATCAGTGACTGCACCTGCTGACCGGTGGGTGGGCTGTGGGCTCTGGAGAGAAGCTCAACGTGGGTGATCAGTAACTGCAGCTTGAAACTAGATTCTTGCTTTGGGAGGCAGCCTCAGTCTTAAGCCCTAGTAGGGAGCAAAGAAGCATAAAAATCCATGGTGGGGAAATGGGCTCAGTCAGTAAAGTGTATAGTAGCTATAGAAGCATTGAGGACCTGAGTCAGGATCCTCAGTGCTAAGCACGGTGGGTATGCCTATAATCCCAACACAGGGAAGATGGAAATGGATTTCCCTGGACTTCCTGGACAGTTAGTCTAACCAAATTGGCGAGTCACAGGTTCATTTGAGAGACCTTGCCTCAAAAAATAAGGTGGAAGTAGGCGGGTGTGGGCATGGTGGTGCATGCCTTTAATCCCAGCACTCGGGAGGCAGAGATAGGAGGATTGCTTTGAGTTTGAAGCTACCCTGAGGCTACAAGTGAATTCCAGGAGGTCAGCCTGGCCTAGAGCAAGACCCTACCTCAAAAACCTAAATAAATAAATAATATGGAAGAACAGATCAGGAAGTCACCCAACATTGATATCTTGCCTCCATGTTTGCAGACACATGTGTGATGGTTAAATTCAATTGTCAACTTGATCAGATTAGGAATCTACGGACATTCTTCTTGGGTGGGTCTCTGAGGTTGCTTCCAGAAAGCATTGACTGAAGAAGGAAATCCTTTCCCCAGGGTGGGCAGCCCTCCTGGTGGTGGGCTTTATGGAAGGAAGCTCTGAGAGGAAAGACTCTTCCTCCGCCTGGCTGCCTGTGCTGCTTGCTGGTGAGTGCCTTCACTTGCACAAGCATCTGTCCTGCTTGGCTGTCCTTCCTAGGCATTGGAACCAAGTTTCCTCAGCTTTCGAACGTGGACCAGTGGCTCTCCACTCAGCCCTCAGGCCTTCGGTGCTGGATGGGGACAGCTGAGACATCCAGCCACGTGGACTGGGTGGCTAGCTACAGGGCTTCCTGACCCTCAAGCCTGCAGACTGCTATTGTTAGACTGCCTTAAGTTGATCCAATAAATTCCCTTTTTAGTACAATTTATTCTATGGGTTCTGTTCTTCTAGAGAAACTTGGTTAATACAACACGTGAACATGCATTACACACATGTACACATACACATGCACAAAACGTCATTGTGTCATAGGTTTCATCACTGTGGCAAAACAGCTAAAGAGGAAGAGAGAGTCACTTTTGCTCATAGTTTCAGAGATCTGAATCCACAGTTGGAGGACTAGATTGCTTCTGGGCCTGTGCTGACGCAGAGCAGGATGGTACAGGGCACGAGATCAAGGCTGTCCACTCTGGTAGCTGGCTGGGAAAAAGACAGAGAAGAGGGGCAGGGGACACACTATGCCCTTAAAAGGCATGCACTCAGTGACCTGCTTCCTACAACAAGGCTCTAGCAGGCTCCACCTGTTGACATTGCCTTCAACTAGGAACTCATCCCCACAAACTCATGATCCCATCATACTCGACGGGACCACTAACAGTGGACCAAGCCATGAACATATAAGTTCCCACGAGAAGCCCATGGACTGGTATAAACAGGAGCCAGCAGTACTGTCACTGTCACGTGTCACAAATAGCTGACCAAGCCAAGATGACACTGGGTCAAAATGTCCATGGCTGGGGCTGGAGAGATTGCTCAGTGGTTAAAGCACTGGCCTGCAGAGCCTAACAACCAGAGTTCAATTCTCCGTGCCCACAAAGAGTCAGATGCACAAAATAGTGTATGAATCTGGAGTCTGGTTGCAGTGACTGGAGGCCCTGGTGTGCCCATTCTCTCTGTCTCTCTTCTATCTCTCCCTGCTTTTAAATAAATATTTTTTAAAAAATGTCCAAGGCTGGCTTTAGGTCTATAGGCATTCTGATAGTTGTCAGTAGCCACGCCCAGGTAACCATGAACTTCAGATACAGGGCACAGGTTCCATCTCTGCGAGGCACTGTGCAGTTTTCTCCATGAAGAGCAAAAGGAGCCTGGTGTGATATTTTGAGTTTGTCATTTTAATCAACACTCCTGTGAGGGGAGTTCGTGTACTGCAACAAAGAAGGAATGTAGATTTTGATGACTTAGTAAACATCCAATAAGTCTCTTCATTTTAAGGCACTGTGATTTTTTTATCTTAAATTTCTCTGGCTCTTAAAAATGTGGCATGACTTATTCAGTATTCAAAAGCTAGAGTTCAGTTTGCATATCTGAAACTGTAAGCCTATGGAGAAAATTCTATATATATACAT
This sequence comes from Zapus hudsonius, assembly GCA_004024765.1. Taxonomy (NCBI): domain Eukaryota; kingdom Metazoa; phylum Chordata; class Mammalia; order Rodentia; family Dipodidae; genus Zapus; species Zapus hudsonius. The sequence goes on along the minus strand of PVHP010000476.1, from coordinate 117,482 downwards.
ATACACATACATATACATATACATATGTGTGTGTACGTGTGTGTGTGTGTGTGTGTGTGTGTGTGTGTGTGTGTGTGTGGTGGGGGAGTGGAAAATGGAAGAAGGAAAGCATGGGGAGGATGACTGAGGACAGAATTTAGCAAATCCAAAAATTCATAAAGAATTTTTTAAGCTTCCAGTAAGATTCTACTCCTCTGTCTGACATAGGACACAAGAAAACGAAAAAATATTTGAAATACAGCCATGTTGATGAGAAGTAAATGTTTTTGCTATTTTCAAAGTCATTGGCCACAAACAGTGTATACTGTCAAATGGACAACCTCTGATTCAAACAGTGAAGGGAAACCCCGATTTCCAGTGCTCTGAAGCACTGGGTCTTTCAGACAAAGGAACACTGGCTCATTGAGGTTTCCTCTCTAACCCTTCAGCTACAGTTAAATGCAGCCATTCTGGAAGAGACTTTCAAGGTCTACTGATGGCCAATTTGCGATATTGATTGATACCCACTGCAAGCTCAGAGCTTCCATCCAAATCCCTCTAATTGGTCTTGAATGACATTTTTCTTTGACTCTTGGATCTGAATTCTGACACTTCTCTTTGCTGCAATGTTTGCATTCAGTTGCCAACAGGAACACGGTACCCAGTAACAGAGCTCCTAATTTAGAACCCAAGGATGAATCAGAGAAAATTACATAGAGAATAAAATCAACTCATCAGAAAGGGGTGGTGCCTTGCAGAAAGACCTGCTAGCTGATCAAAAAGCATGTTACAAAGTAGGAGAACACTGTTCTCAAATATGAGCCTAGAAAAGAAAGGGCCTGAGCACGTGACACAGCCTACGTGTCCCCGGGATATTCACGCAGTGATTTTGGAAATCTATCTTTAGAAGCACATGCTAGACTTCTGTATTTTTCTCCTTTTTTATCCCAAGCCTCGCCTTCGCCTTCCAGAGCCAGACTGTTGTCAACCTAAACTCAGTCTCTTCTAGTGGAATGCCTCTCTCACTTCCTAACAGGAAAAAAATTAATTAATTAAATTTAAAAAAAAACAGGGAAGACCCAACAATGGTTCCTGTCCAGGGTGACAACTTGGGAGACAGGAGTAGTTAGGGTCTATCGAGAGGTATGATCATTCATCTTGTCAACTTGATGGGATCTAAAGTCACCCAAGATACAAATCTCTGGGCATGTCTGTGAGGGAACATCTAGATTAGGTTGACTGTGGTAGGATGTAGGTAGTGCTGTGCCCATGGGCTGGGATCCCAGACTCCACAGAAAGGAGAGAGCTAGCTGAGCTTCAGCACTATCTCCCTCTGCTTCCTGACCGGTGGGCTGCTGTGACGAGCTGTTCCATACTCGTGCTGCCGTCCTTCCCTCCATGATGGACGACTTTCTCTCAAACTGTAAGCCACAATAACCCTCCCTCTCTTTAGTTGCTTCTTCCCAGGTATTTGATCCCACCAACGAGGAATAGACAGGGCTTCCAGAAAGAAGGAGTAGAGATTGGGAAATCTCCAGAGACATTGTTGTCTAACTGCTTTCAGTCATCTGCCTTACTGAGTGTCCCCTCTCTTTTAACTCCAGGAAACACTGGGGAAGTAGTCTCAGTGAAGCCTAGGTTACAGGCACACTGTAGAGGAAGCAGGTGCTTGCCTCTATCTTGTAGCAAACCCTGTCCAGGGGACTTAGTTCTTTATTGAATGCTAACTCCAGTCTCCAACTCCTTGCCCTGTTATCTTTCCTCTTCTGCACTAGATTCCTTAGGAGTCTGTTGCTGAGAGTGAGTGGCCAGACTTTGGTGACTGAGTACCCAAAGCACATCAGACACATTCTCTTCTTGCCAAATCCGTCTCCTCTGATTCAAACAGTGAAGGGAAACCCCGTTTCCAGTGCTCTGAAGCACTGGGTCTTTCAGACAAAGGAACACTGGCTCATTGAAGTTTCCTCTCGAATCCTTCAGCTACAGTTAAATGCAGCCATTCTGGAAGAGACTTTCAAGGTCTACTGATGGCCAAATTGTGCTACTGATTGATACCAACTGCAAGCTCAGAGCTTCCATCCAAATCCCTCTAATTGGTCTTGAATGACACTCTTTGAAGTGACTTTGGGAAGAGAAAGGAAAGAAAAGTGCCAAAGACAACTTGCACAAAGAAAATTAACACCCTGTCTTTGTTACATTTTTCTCTGGCATAGATACAGACCACCAATTTATTATTTTTTTTTTCTTGAGGAAAGCAGTGAGAATGAGAACAGCAGTTGGGACTTTTCTTACTCTATTGCCATAATTAGACAAATAGACTAAAATTATGCAGAAGCAGATTGAGGGAAAGACAGCCCTGCTTTCATTTGAAATAGCTAACGCTTTTTTAAAATTCAAAGATGTTTCTCTCCTGCACATGTCTTTCATCTCAGAGTGGTTACTATACTTCTTTTAAGTTTCAGGTTTTAGGTTTCAAAACTAGTGCCTTCTTCAAAGAGGCTCAAGCATTGATGGGAAGCCTGTTCATGGCAATGCCATGATTTGTTAAGAAAAAATGTTCTGATATCCTGCCCCAGCAAAAACCACCACCCTCTAAACAAAGGGTATTAACAAAATCAGATTGGAAGTTAAAGCAATTTGTTAAATTGTTTTCACACAAACTGAAAATATGAGCTACTAAACGACCATTGGTTACTTCATCTATAGGGCACGGTTACTATTAGGGAGCACCATGGAAATCCATGGGCAGATTCATGCTTTTTTATATATGGGAAAAGCTATTCAGGGATTCAGCTGCATTTGGACATGTGTCTCTCCTTTGAAGCACACTCTTCTTAGAAAAAGTGAGGGAGCACCTTATGCAAGCCGAGATTCGGATCACAGTCATCCCACAAACAAGCCTGCTGGGGAGTGAATTTCTCCACGAGTCATCTCTAAGCCCTTGTTGCGGAGTGCTTTCTTCTTATTGTTTGAGTCACACATTTGTGGAACTCCTCTTGCAAATTCAGAAAGTTAAGATCCCAGAGCAAGTCCCTGAAACTTGGATTTCATAAACATTACTTGTTTTCCCCCCTTAGGTTATATAAGTTCCAACCCCGCCCCAAGTTCATTGCCATGAAAGCTTCGAAACATCAGCTCTTTGGCTCCACATCCAATAGAGAACACAGTGTTGTCAGCACTGTGTTTCTTTATGATGCCCAAACCCTGCACTTGACTGTCAATTGGTTGGCACCCAATTGTTCTCCTGACCAAGAAAGCCCTTTCTTTCCTCATGTACCTTCCTGCTCAAGTCTGCACTGCAGTCTCATTTGCTAATCCCTAGCACACTCTTCAGCACAGAAATCAAGCAATGAAAAAAAAAATCCCTTCTTCCCGGATTCCCTGCACCTTTACTCTATCTATTTCTTGCTTCATCTGCCTAAATGTCCAGGACAAATAGCTGTTCTTACAAAGCACCAGTAGCATTCTTTATCCATGCTAATTTCTGTACTGAGACATCACTCTCTCATCCCCTCCCCATCTAACCCTTGCCTGTCACGCTGTCTCTCTAGTCCGCTGTGTGCTGTCTCTTTGAACCTCTCAGCAAGTTCCTTCTGTCTCTCCGTGGCTCTCTTATTGTGCTTGTCACCTCCCTTCTTTATGTCCTCAACTTGCCTGCATTGAGGAGTCGCTTGGATAGTGTTTCACTGTCCTGTAGCACAAGGATGGGGCACAGTGGACTCTCAGTCAGTCCTTATCAGATTCCTTGGTAGATGTCACCTGCTCTTTTGCTCATGTCTCCAAGCCTGTGGCTTCTGGCTTGAGAACTTGTGCACTTGGGCTCTGCTGGGTGTGGGGGGGGGTTCCTTCTCCACCAGTGCACAAGCCCTGCCCACTGTGACTATGTACCCCGAGCTCTATGACAGCATCCACACATCTCCCTCACTGGGCTTCCTCCCATCACCACCACTCCAGTCCTTCTTGAAGAAATGCTTAGTGAGCAGGCATCCAGGCCCTCTACCAACTCAACACATTTAAATAAATTCACAGTGCTTAGGTAGATACAGGTCAATTTTATGTATATGGCACCAAGGTTTCAATTATAATTCTAGTTGCTGGGTGTGAGAAATCAGGCACGAGGCATTTGGATTCTACAGGCTATTGCGCATCCACTGCGTACTTTCTTTCCCCCAAGTGCGCTTTGTAATTTAGCGTATTCATTTGATGTTATTTTCTGTACTATTCCTAACACCCAGGGTCTTTGGTTATATGGGTCCACCCAGCCCACCCAAATTGACTTCCTCTTCAAACTCTCTCCCCCTTCAGTATGGCTCTCTCCCTCTAGCCCATTAGCTAGCCTTAGCTCATTGCCCTAGCTCTTGCTTCTTAGTGTTTGTCTGTCTTTTTCCTGGCCCCCAAACCAAGTCAACATCCATCTGTCTCCTGAAACTCCCTGACAGCAGCTCCTATGAAAAGCAATCTCTTCCTTCTTTGTCTTTCCAAGCGTGCTGTTAAATTATACAGTGTGGCATTTCTTCTTTGATTGGCATGTCACCGTTTCAGTTTCATGTACCGACGTCTCAGCCTGGACTGTAAGGTCAATGAAGGCAGGGACCATGGCCCTGTCATGTTTCCCTTGTGTTAAATAATCATCAAGACTCAATATATATATTCATGGGTTAAGTCTCAAGAGAACTTCTTTTCATGTTAGGTTAAATTTAATTTGATATTTTAAAAGTGCAATAATCCTTTTTTTCAGCAAAAGTGAAAAAGGAAGGGGTAGCAATCTGAGGAAGAGAATGAAATTTGGGTATAATTTCTTGGAGTATAAAATTAAAAGGCCATCTGCCTTTGAGATACAGCAGATGTGCAATTGATATTCACTGCTCATTTGCCACTCGAATTTTGCAGGCATTTAATGGTGTAATTGTTTATACAGTAAGATTGTAAATACCCTTTGGAGAATAGCTAACTTTTCCTTTTTCCCTATCCTTCCTACCAGCACATAAGAATGGTTTGACTAGAGTTCTAAAAGTATAATTAAAATAAAAAAAAATTGTCACGGGGCCTTTTTTGAAGATAGTAATTGGGCAATATATATAAAAGTTTAAAATGATATAGTCTTCACCCAGCATTCTCCAACTAGGGTTTTTGTTTTTTTTTTTTTGTTTTTTTTTAGAGGTAGGTTCTCGCTCTAGCCCAGGCTGACCTGGAATTCACTATATAGTCTCAGGGTGGCCTTGAACTCACGGCAATTCTCCTACCTCTGCCTCCCGAGTGCTGGGATTAAAGGCGTGCACCACCACACCTGGCTTCCCAACTAGGGTTTTGACCTATACTGCGTTCCAGCTCTCTGCACAAAGATGTATACACATGAATGCTCACTCTAGGAGAGATCATAATTATAAAACATTCCAAATAGCCTACATGGTTGTCAATGAAGGATTGATTAAATGCATTATGAGTCATTCATGCAACAAACCCTATGTGGTTTTCAGAAGGAACAAGGAACCAACAAGGAAAGAGGTTACAAATATGCAGAGAAGTTGTGGAAGTATGCATGAAAACTAAGACCTTAGTGGAGGAGGCAGGCCTAGTTAAATGTATTGCTTTGCATTGAAAAATCAGCCATATTAGTATATTTATTTTAAAAAAGCAAAAAAGCAATATCTTAAAAAGTGGTGTTAGTAGACGAAAGACTCTCGATCCCAGATTCACATGGCCGAGTATCTGGGAAGAGTTTCAAAGAATCCTTATCATATTGCTTGTCTGTTTCTATCCAGAGGCATGGCACCCTTCAGTAACAACACACTTGGGCCAGGAGGACCGGGCTGAGTACTAGGCTATCCAGGGTCCCCTGCCACAAGGACTGATCCAGACGGCCCACGGAGGAGGATATCCAACTGATTGGGGATGGGGAGGGGGGGGCATTGGGGAATTGGGGATAACAACTCATTGTTTGCCCACTGAATAATGTAATTCATTATGGACAATAGATATATATTTAAAAAAAAAAGAATCACCAATGAAGTTACAGCACTCATTAAAAGGCGATTCTTTGATTTTTTTTTTTCTGCATCAGATTCTGACTATTTTGTGACTGTCACCTCTTAGATTTGGACAGGTAATGTGACTGGCTTTTAGAGACACAGATGTACTCAATGATAAGAGATCAAGTAGATTAGGTTTTGTACTAGCAGTTCTTTATATGGACCGCTTTCATAAGATAATGGTTAAGCTTTAAGTATTTATCAGCTTCTCTCAAACACTCATGCCCCAAATAAAAGAAAGTGTTCAACGAGTCTGTTTTGTTAACATGCCTACCTATATCCACACCTTCCGGTAGAAGGTGATTTGGGGGGGCTTTGTAAAGTACTTGCTGTGCAAGCGTGAGTTCGAATTCCCAACGCCCACATAAAATGTTAGACTCAGTGGTGCACACATGCCTTCAATCCCAGAGCTGAGGAGGCAGAGACAGGGAATCCCCAAGGCTTACTGGATAGCTAGACTGACTGAATTGGTGAACTCAGGGAGAGAATGATTGACCAATGTCACCCAATGCTGACCTCTGGCCTCCAAAGGCACACAAACGTGTTGTTGTAGTCAGCCACACGCTGCTGGGATGAATCTCCAAACCAGTCACAATTTTGGGGAGCAAAGTATTTATTGAAGTAACAGACCCAGGGGAAGTTAAGGAAAAAGGCTGGCTCCCTTTCCCAGAAGCAAGCAGAGAGAGAAACCCACCACCAGCACCTCAAGCAAGCAAGCACACTGTAACACTGTAATTCACAAAACAGCAGAACTGCCAGGCTTGGGTTCCGGATGCTGTTTTGCATATGTATTTTGCATACAATTTAGAAATACCTCAGGGCAAGACCCCAGGAGGTCAGGCCAAAGTGACACCTCCTCCAGCCAGAAGGCTGGAAACAATTCACAATTATAATAAACACAATTATAATAAATTCTATTGGGAGACATCTATTCAAAACTACCACACGTGTACACACACACACACACACACACACACACCAACAAACAAGCACACACATACACAAACCACACACATAAAAATCTTGTTAATTTTTTAAAAAGATACTTTGGTTACCTTGCTCTTCCTTCCCAACTTCAAGGGCCTGTCAGCTGCTTCCCCCCCCCCCATCCCAAGCCCTCCATCAGTGCCGGCGTACTAGTCAGAATTCTTAGCTGAAGGATTAATCTAGTCTAATAAGTGTCAGCAGAAAGGGATCTGTGACCAGGTATTAGAAATATGAGTCTGTGAGGAACCAGATAACCCAGATAAATGCTCTACCGCATCTCAGGACCCTTAGAGCAGATACACTATTACTGCCACAGGTTACCACACAGTAACCTCCTTCCCACACTAAACACCAGTGACTGTCACTTTCATGAGATCTGATCTAAAACAAACACACCCTAATAACCATTTTTACCAACTTGTTTCCAAGAAAATCCAACTGCAGCTGCTACTTCAAGTTGCCCCCCTCACCCTTTTACGTTTGCACTAGTGACCTGGCATGGTGGGGCCCTAGTGGCCAGGGAATCAGAGAAATACATTTTTAGACTCTTGGCCTCAGTCACTCAAGATGGAATCGTGGGGAGACGGCTGTGGCCTGGATGGAGAGAGAACATTTTGCACACTTTGTTCTGTTCTGAGCAGCTTCCAAGAGAGATTTTCTTTCCTCTCTGATAAAAATACAGGGCACTAAAAAGAGCTCTCCTTCCTGTTCTATTTGGGACACGGGTTTGAGGACAGGATGCTCAGGGCTGCTTTCATCTTAGAACCAGCGGTGTCATCTGTCCACCTTTGTGAGAGTGTTGTCTTCAATCTATAAAGTTCCCAATCTCCCGGTCTCTCAGATCCCTCCTTGTTTCCTCCCACTCCTCGGCAGAGTACCGAACACCTTCCTCCCTACGCCTTTTCGGTGTGTTTGCCAACTCAAATCTTACTCTCTGCAATATTCACTTGTACTATGGCTCCCGAGTCTATCATATTCACAAGGCATCGTGCCATCAAGTCCCCACATGATACTGACTGGAAAATTCTGGTAAGTGGTTTTTAGTCTTTAATGATCTTCATCTTTCTGCTGAATTTAAGACTTGATTGCTCTGTATTTATTTCTGTTGATGGCCTCGACTCTCTTTTCTTTTAAAATAGTATAACTCTCTTCCTCTCCTTCTCCCTCTCCATTTCTTCTTGTGTGCCTTTCCTTCTATACCTTCCCCATGGCTCACAGCTGCTCCAAGTCTATTCCCCAGTCAGTTTTCATCCCTGTTTCTCTCATCATTACCTGAGTACCAGACTCTGAAAATGTAGTCCAATCCAGAAATCTTCCACTTCCCACATTTGCCTCCAACTATAGCTGAACAGATCTACTAAGTTTCACAAGCTTCTCCTGAAATGAACATCTTCAAAACAAATGCATCATTAGTGTTTTACAACAGTTCCTCCTGGAATCTCCTCCTGGCTCCTCACTCAACATTGGGGTGTGGAGGCATCCCCACCTCTTCTTCACCACACATGAACCACACCTGAACCCACTGCAGATGTCATGAGACATTTATCTGTGTTCACCACACATGAACCACACCTGAACCCACTACAGACTTCACATAGAGACACTCATATGATTTCCTTTAATAGTTTTCTACAAACTCTTGGCATATTGACCTGGGCATTCTTTTGCCTAAAATATTTTAATTTTTTCTACTCTTCATTGAGATCAACAGGGATGAACCTTCCTTACTTCTCTATTGTGACCCTTGTCTCTCCCTGCCTGGGTGTTTTGCTTCAGGAACTCTAAATCTATTCCTTGACTTTTCTGAAATGTATCATATATATTTCCTGACTTTTGCTGGCACTTTTGACTCTGTCTTAAATTCACCCTCTGTGCTTGGTCCATAACATCTAGTTTTAATAACACCTCTTCCTAGGTGTCTTAAACACTTGACAAATATTTTTGAGTATGAACTATGCATTGAGCTAAGCTGAAAAATAATGCTGAAGGAAACACAATACTTGTTCTTAAGAAAGTTATTATCCAAGCAAGGTATAGTGGCTCACACCTGTCATCCAAGCTTGGGGGGGGGTTGAGGTAGGAGAATTGTCATGAGTTTGATGCCAGCTCGATGTATGCTGTTTTATACCTGACACTATACACCACCACCAAACTCATTAAAAACTTGCCTGAAGTCAGACATGGTGGTTCCGCCTATAATCTCAGCAATTTTGTGGTAGAGACAGAAAGATGATGAGTTTGAGGCCATCCTCAGCTACATAGAAAATTATAGTCCAGCCTCAGCTACAAAGTGAAATCCTGTCACAAAATAAAACTCCTCACATGATCCTCAGAGGCACTGAGGAAGTCCCTGTGCTGCGTTCCTCCTATTTGAGATTTCTCTGTCACAACACTTACCTCACTGTGTGGAAACTGTTTTGTTGTGGTCAGCTTTCTAGTTGCTGTGCAGAAAGAACCCAAGCAAAGCAGCTTGTGGAGGAATGGGTTTATTAGGCTTATGGACTCGAGGGGAGACTCCATCCTGGCAGGGAAAACGATGGCATGAGCAGAGGGGTGAACATCACCTCCGCCACAGCACTGCAAACAGCGGCAGGAAGGTGTGCCAAATACTGGCAAAGGGGAGCTGGCTTATAACCCCCATAAACCCGCCCCAACAACACAGCTCTAGTGAGGTTCTAATTCCCGAATTGCCATCATCTGAGGATCGATCTATCAGAACACATTCATTTGTTTGTGGGGGACACCTGGATCAAACCATGACATGTTTAATGGCCTTTCCAACAAAAATCTTAAAAACAGAGATCAGGTGGTATTTACACACATCCTCAGCATTGATCACAGTGTCTCTGATTGACACCCTCCACAAATGGTTTTGAAGAGGAGAGGGGAGAAGAGAGGAGGGAGAGGAGAGGTCTCCTTCCTTGATAATGCAGTGGTACAAGGCAAGTTCTCTTGATGATCTGTCTTTCTTCTTTGACACAGGCGCCGTGGACAGATGCTGACCGCTGCTTTCCTCTTGGTACCATGCACTGCCCAGACCTCCCTTCATCTCATCCATCTTTCTGTCTCTCTGAGCCTCTCGTCTGGGGTCTGCTCCATCTTTAAAGTCCCTTCCTTGTTTCCTTCCACTTTCTTCTCTCTCCTCCTCATTCTTATTCTTCCTTTCTGTTCCCTCCCTTCCCTTCCATCCCCTTCTCTTCTCTTCTTCCCTTCCCTTCTGGCACATCCCTTCCTCGCTCCTCTTTGCCTCTCTATCCTTCCTTCCTGCCCCTTGCCTTCTCTCTTATCCCCTTCCCCTCCTCTTCTTTGGAATAAGCCTGAATGGCTGCCTCCCTCCCTCAGCAGTTGTGAGCTGAGAAAGAAAACAAATGGTTATTGACACAGGTAATGCTCCCGCTCCCCTGTTGTAGCAGCATACGGCACTCGTTGTAATGGCCAGCATAAACCATTCCTGGACAATATTAATGACCGACTAGGTTAATGACCAAAGACTCAGCCTCAGGCCATGAACACATTCGCCTGTTCATTAATTCTTGGGAAATGACCTCAGCCATGTTCATTACAGCTCAATTATACTCACAGTCCTCAGAAGGAAAGAGCATTTTTGTCCTAATACTAAGCTATGTTCCCTTCTTTTACCTTGATACATGGGAAATAAAGACACAAAACAAGCATTAGTCTAAATACCAAGCGCGTGAAAGAAGTGTCTTGATTGTTTTATCAGATTCCATCTGTCATTGAGAACAAACTGAGGGACCTTAGAGGTCACAGAGCAGGCAAATCCCATCTCTCATTATTTACACATATGCTGAAGGAACACATGCGACTCCCAGATGTGTAGAGTTAGAGGAAAATCCAAAAACTCAAAAGGCAAGTCTTTGCTAGTAGGAAAATTACAATGGGCTTCTTTGGATATCGCCCTATCATTCAATCAATCAGTATGTTTGGAATGTTTCCTCTGAGTATAGAGACATGAACAGGTTGTGTTTCAGAGATTAAAAGAACTTTCGAGAACATGAAATCAAGTTACACAGAACGAATACATGCTGTGGTGGTTTGAGACATGTCCTAAGTGATGTTGACATTCTTTTGTTCAGAGATGGTCTACAGCCTGTTCACTTGAAAACAACCCTAGTGAGATTTCTCTGGCCAAGAAACTGGAGGCTCAGCAAGTCTGTGTGACATTCTCAAGAGACAGCAGAGAAGGTAATGCAGAATTTCTTTGCCAGCTCAGATGCTTGGCCTGGGGCCACGATATATTCCCAGCTCCCTAGAAGTAGCCATGTTATAGGCAATCCCAGAGTGTGAGAGGAGGCCCTTGCCAATGCTGGCCAACAGGACCGGCCATGGTTCAGCTGAAGCAGAACCCACTACCTCATGTGTAAGTGAGGACATTTCCAGAAGACTATAGACTCTAGAAAGGAAATCCCCTCAGCTGAGTCTCTAGTATAGAGCAGGGGCATACCACTGCCACTGTACCCCACCAGACACCCCGACATACAGAACAGTTGAGTGGAACAAGGTGGCTATTTCAAGGTACAATCTGTGTGTTCGGGTATTGTCTTATGGGGCAGAAGAAATGTTGATTCTTGATTTCTCACTGTCTGTGCCACATACAGACACATGCATATACATGACAAATACACACAGCTGATTGGAGAAATTTATGAACAGTTTTTTGTGTATGTTTCTTGTTCAGCTGTGCCCTAAAAATATCTGGAAGAAAGGACCATCATCTAACGGAACTACATTAACCCTACATCTGGCAATAATAAAAAAAAAATCTTCAAAACTACTTCAAAGAGGCCAGGCTGCACATTTCATGAGAACATCCATTTCAATGTTGAGAGACATGTAAGATCTTTCAAATGCTACCTTACATCGTGAGGTAAGAGGATTTCTCTCTAAGTATGACATCGTTCAGGCTGGGCTGGCCTGTCCGTCTCCAGAATACTTCATTTAGGTTTCTGTTTCTGTGGTCACTGTAGACCTTCCTATACCCCAAATCTAATCACCGGGCTGCTGAAGCCCATCCTAGCACTTGCCTACCAGCCATCTCTGCCAGAAAATTCCATTACAAGCTTGGATTTTCAACATGGTGGTGCTAAACCAATCCCAACCTACTTCCATTGAATCGCATTTTCCATGCCAACTCTGCTCATGGTGGGCCATGCTCCTGCAGACCCCTCACCTCTGTTCATGGTCCTGCAGACCCCTCACCTCTGTTCATGGTCCTGCAGACCCCTCACCTCTGTTCATGGTGGGCCATGCTCCTGCAGACCCCTCACTAGTACTCTGAAGTCTCAATTGGCTCCAGCCTGTGTCATCATGGATCAGTTGTGCCATGGGATATTCCTGGAATTCACCCCTTTGCTCTCATATCTGTCCTTCCCTCAACCCGCAAATCCCAGCAGTCGACTCAACCTTGGCTTTCTTTGTTTTCTTTCCAAGTATGCCCTGAATTTCACTGTTGGACTAAACTTCACAAGCCCTGCATACATGTCAGTTTCTCCCAAGAATCCCAAGTCTCCTTGGTTCCCATGGCTCCAATCCAGGTCCTCACCATATTGTCCCTCACCTGGTTCCAACTCCCTGAGCCTGTGAACCTCTTCTATGACACGGATCTTCCTCTTCCTTCAGGCAGGCAGTACTTTTGCTGATCCCTCCCTTACACACTCAACTCAGCCCTCAGCTCACCTCTACCCTTGGCTTTACCCACTAACCCAGTCAAAATAAAGAACAGGGAGAAGACCAGAACTCCTCTTTGGGGGCCTGGGCTGAGTTTGAGATACTTGTGGGATAAGCAACAGGATCAATCTGAAAAACGTTTGGATCTGCAGTCCTCAGGAGCTTAGAGGCCAGGCCTGTGTGAAGATATGACTTGGAAATCATTGATGTACAAATGATACTTAATATCACAGTGTACACGACGTTGCCTGGGGAGATGAATTGAGTCTCCCATTCAGGAAATTGCTTCTCTAGGTCTAGACTGTGAGACTAAGATTTCAATATCCAGGGTTATAAAGAGCATTCATTACAATTCAACATGAGTTGCAAGGCAATGTTACCTTGACATTGGAATTCAGTTCTCCTCACTTGATATGTACCACATGGTCTTAGTTAAGTTTGCTTCCAGGACCTTTGATTACAAGCAGGCTAAATACCATATGTTCCATTAGATTTCCTCTCTGGCACAGAATTCAATGAGCAACTGCTACCTGAGCTCACAACATATGCTCTCCAGACCACGTTTAAGCTTTGTGAAGCAGTCCTGCAATTAATTTGTAGCAAAGATGCACTTATAGCCACCACATCACATGTAGCAGGCATGCATTTTACATTTGCCAGAGAGAACATATTGCTGTTCATATTTTAGTCATCTAGCTTCAAAGGGGGAAGGAGATTTTGTTAGCTATTTAAGACAGGGATGTAAATTTTAACCTATGCATGAATGTGATGGAGTGTGTGGACCTGGGAATGTCTGTTTTCCTAAAATCATTGGCCATTTGTCTGGAGGTGGTCACTCATTGCCCAGAGACTGGAGTGCCAAGAGAGAATTGGACAATTTCCTACTTTTTTTCAAAAAGTTGAATTGAATTTGGCTCATGTAGGAATCCAATGAGTTAAGTTCAAATGGGTAGACATACAGTCAATTCATGTCAGGTTGAGCTATAGCAAGCACTTACTGATACTTATTCTGCATTTGCTCTGGGCCAAGTATATTTCACATACATAGCACAATGAAGTATCTCATCTTAAATGGTAATCACTGTAGTTTTGCATGTCTAGTTTTGCATTCAACCTAGAATAACAATTCAGACAATTGGATTTCTTCAAATATCTTTATTTTCAGGGAAACTGGACCCATAGTTAGGACTCACTTGCACTTTCTCTCTAGTTTTATGGAAGCCCTGTTGTGGTACCTGAGGTGCAAAGACCTCTGCAATGAGCATCTTTCCTCTTTCCTTTGCCAGCCTCCCCTCCCCCACTTCTGATAAACTAACCTTTTTCCTTGTGGTAGCTCATCTTCCCACCCCTTGTGTTTAAGGAGAGTTATTAGCTAACTAATGTCCTTCCTCCACAGGTCTAGTCATAGAAACCGACTTGTCTGATCAGAAACCCCCATCCTAGGACCCAGTAATTGGCCCCGGAGAAGCCTATCATCCAAGAGGATCAAAGAAAGCATAAAACCTATGACCAGGGAAGGAGAATATTGCTTATCTATAGTCATTAACTCTTAGGACAAGTAACGCTAGTGCTGCTTCTGAGAGAGGCATTTACCAGACACTCAAGTCACCTCAGACAGAAGCAGAGTTAAGACAGAGAAATAGGATTCTGGTGCCATCACCCCAAGTCCTCTGTCCAACCCTCCTGGTGCTATTTCACTCCTGGGACACATCCCTACTTATACAGATCAGATAATCCAGGAAAGGTCAACAGCGACAGATACGAGTGATACCCAACACAACCCAGGGCAAAGGTCCAGAGACACTTAAGATCTCAACAATAAAGAAGACTTAAATCTCACCCACCATGACTCAGGGAACTGAGCGGAAGAGGGGTGGAAAGAATGTAAGAGCCATGGTGGGGGAGACTATCCAGAGACATGGCCCCGCTCAGCAACAATACACAAAGGGGTGGGGAACTGGTTACCTCTAGGACAATTCATAACCCCCCACCCCATGGACTGATCCAGTATGCCCACTGAGGAGGATCCCCAGTGGGTTGGGGACAGGGAGAAGGAAAATGGGGGTACCATCATAAGATTTGCTCATACAATGTATCTAATTATGAATAATAAAGATATTTTTTAAATTTCCCTTTTGCAAACATTGTTACTTTAAGCTTCTGTCAGTTGTTTAAACTTACCAACTCAGATTTGAAAGGAACTAAAAATCAGAAATCACTTTGTACATTAAATACTAGCAAAACATTAATATCAATAATTTAGATGCACACATTGAGAAATTAAACCATAGAAAGTGGATAATTGAGATTAAGAAGAATTTTAGCTACTTACATAGACCTAACAATGATATAATTTTCCAGAGAGAGTTTGACAATTATCCTACTTTAAATACAGGAGAAAGATAAATAACATTAATAATCAGCTCGATCTTAGACCAAAACTTTCAGGGCCCTGTGCTTAGAAGACCAGACTTTAATTTGACTTTATTTCATTTTTGGTGTGTGTGCATGTGGTGTACCTACAAGTGCAGAGGCCTGACAACCTCCTCTCACTCTTCCATCTTATTTGTTTGACAGGGTCTCTCACTGAACCTGGGGCTGGACTGCTTTGTCCTTAGGCTGGCTGACCAGTGAGCCCCACTGATCCTCCTGACTCTGGCCTGCCAGCCATGGGTATACAGGCATGCATGGCGATGCCGGGGTTTAATGTGGATGAGAAGACTCAAACTCAGGTTCTCATGCTCACAAAACAAAAGCTCTTTACCCAATGAGCCTCCTCCCAGTCAAAGACTTGTTTGGTTTTTTTGGTTTTTCAAGGGTCTTGCTCTAGCCCAGGCTGACCTGGTATTCACTATGTAGTCTCAGGGTGGCCTTGAACTCATGTAGATCCTCCTACTTCTGTCTCCCAAGTGTTGGGATTAAAGGCATGTGCCACCACACCCTTCAAAGACTTCATATACTTACCATATCATTATTATTCTCTCAATTTCTAAAAAGTTTGTCAATATCATTTATTTTCAATTGTATAACAACTACCATGAAAGGCAGATAATATCTTGATTTCATCACAAATTATCTCAGGCATCTTGGGCAAGACATGTCACTTCTCTGGACCCTAACTTTAATCATGTAACAAGGAGACATAGTACCTGCCTTCCGGGATTGCAGAGAACATTTGGTAAAATGACAGGCACAAATCCAATTAAAAAACAAAAACCAGAAAGGTTTGTGATACTAACTCAAGAGCAAGATTTCTTGAACAGAATATAATTTTATTATCATTTGCCATTTGGGATCTGGGGAAAGTTCAGTAAAAATCCTGAAAAAATCAGACACAGGTTAAAGGTACCAAGAAATTAGGTTATATAGTAATAGAAATAGACCTGGATTCTTCCAAGAACATCTTGGCAGGTGTTTGTAGCATCTGCACTTGCCTTCCTGAGCTTATAACATTTTTCCCCTTAAACAATCTGTTCCAAGCAGTTAATTCTTCATGTCCCAAGCACAAGCCAGACTCCACTAGAATTTATCCACTCCTCTCATCTCAAACCCTCTGTCTCCATCTCTTAGTATTTTACCTAAGCTTCAAGAAGCGGTGTCTCTGAGTGCATCCTTTGAACCTTGAGCCCCATTCTGGGCTCTCTTGGTGATGAGTTATATGCTGCATCATTTTAATTAATTTACTTTAATTCTCATATGATTCTCGGACATTGTCCTGGGCAACTTTCATTTAGAGGCACTGCATTCTAGTTTCCAGGGACAGTCATCCTATCTGTTGAAACTTTTGATTGAAAGTTTGATAAAGCCAGTGACTGACTCGAATGCAAATATATTTTGTTTATTAAAAAGAAATATATCTGACTGAGGAATGTGGCTGAGGAAAGAAGAATTGGTAATGAAATGAAATAAAATGAAATACCACATCATCAGTGAGAATCTATCCAAAACAGACCAGGGAACCAGCGTATTCCATCACAGTCCAGGCATCTGAAATCAGCCTTGAATAGAAAGAAAGATCCTTCAGGATCATCGAATTCATATCCTCCACTCATCAAAGAACCATCCACTAATTTTCAAACTTGTGGACTTTTTACATATTAAATTCCCTTCTCTTAAGTCAAGTCCCTAGAAATACAGTCCAAGAGAATGGAGCACTGGAAACATGAGTACTTCATTGATGCAAACATATTCTTTCTTCATTTTTTTAAATCTCAAAAATAGAGCCATGGAAGAGACTAAATGTGGGCTGGAGAGACGAGAAGTACGTGGTTAAAGGAACTTGCTTGCAAAGCCTGGGGCCTGGATTCGATTATTCGATTTCTCAGTGCCCAATGTAAAGCCCGATGCACAAAGTGGACATGCATCTGGAGTGGCAAAAGTCCCTGGTGTCCCCATTTTCTCTCTCTCTCTCTCTCTCTCTCTCTCTCTCTCTCTCTCTCTCTGTCTCTCTCTCTCTCTCTCTCACACACACACACACACACACACACACATTCTCTCCTCCCTGTTTACAAATAAATAATAAATAAAAGTATTTTATAAAGAAAATACTAAATGAGGTAATGTCTATAAAGAAATTTTGCTTATAAAAAAGCATGGTTTGCATAATTTATTACCTAGTAAAACACTACATTTACCCTAAAAACTATTCTAACCTTCCTGGTCCCAAAGGTATGAGCTTTCAGAATCTAAGAACACGAATAACATACTACTACCTTAGTAGTCCCTTGATTATACATCTCCATTCTAGGTGAACAAAATTAGTGATTGAGGGGCCGAAGAGACAGCTTGGAGATTAAAGGTGCTTGTTTGCAGAACCTGCTGGTCTGGGCTTGATCCTCAGCACTCATGTAACGCACAAAGCGACATATGCCTCTGGAGTTCATGTGCATTGCATTTATCAAATAAATAAATATATTAAAAATATTAGTTATTGACAAGTCAGGCGTAATGGCACAAGGCCTGTAATCCCACCACTTGGAAAGCAGAAGCAGGAGGATTAAGAGTTCCAGGCCAGTCTGGGTGCCATAGGAAGACCTTTATAAAAAATTGTAAGTAAATAAATAAATGCAATAATGATTAAAAAAATCCCTGGTTCTAGCATGTTGCAGCATTTGCATCGCTTCTGAACCCACGTGACTTCAACAAATGACACACAGCCTGCTCTGCAGTTAGTCACACGCAGCTGAAGGCTTCCACTGGTGGGGGAGATAGATGGAGCAGTGCCCTCCTTTGCTTATGAGGGTTCCCTCAAAGATGGGGAGGTACTCAGGAGCCTTTGGAGGTGGGAGCCATCAGTCCCATAATGGTACATGGGGAACCATTAGATGAAGCTCAGACAAGAAGTGAAGAGCCATCAGAAATAATGAGCTGGTTCTTAAACTGGGCTTGAGTCTCTGGTCATTTTCTCATGGCGAGATTCAGCCATCAAAAGGTCAATGAATTTTTAAATGCAGATAAAAAGAGATGGGGGCGGGCGTGGTAAGCTTTTCATGCACGTGAAGGAATCTCAACCACCAGGGTCTATCTCTTCTCTGATTCCCACTTTTCCACTGCCATTTCAGGGGCTCCAATTTTAATGGACCCTTGTCACTCCCAGCTACTAACTTCATTGAAAGAATCAGTGACTCCCCTCCCGCACCACACACACACATGCAAACACAGAGCAAGCTTACAACTTGGGATCCCTCCAAAATGACACACCTGCCTGGAAAGGTGGCTTGGGCATTGTCCTAGGATCACTGGTTGTTATCTAATAAAGTCAATCGGAGGTTAGGGTTCCTGGCAGCGTAGTGTGAACAAATCCTAACGTCCATCTATTTCAGTTAATCATATACAACATACTTGTTCTGGCAGAAAAGTCCATATGGGTGGGAACAGATCCCACCATTCTAAAAGCAATGCTGTTCATGTGCTGGTCGGAAATAAAGACATCACGCTAAATAAAGCCTTCAAGCTGGCTGCCTGGGAGCCCTGTCCTTGACCGCATCCCTAAAGACTAAATTGTGTCAGACAGAGACCCTAGAGATTATCACTCTTTTTAGTTAGCAAATGACATAATTGAGACTTGTGGAGAGGAAATGATATACCCAAAAGTGCCTAATAAATGGCAAAGCAGGAGACAAAATGCAGGTTCTCCAACCCTCCAGATGTTGGCTGCTTCCAGAGCCGAATAAACATGTTCTACCCAGTGTCATTTAGATCTAAACTGAATCTAACTGTGACTGCCTCCTTGCCTGAATGCAAGGGC
This sequence comes from Zapus hudsonius, assembly GCA_004024765.1. Taxonomy (NCBI): domain Eukaryota; kingdom Metazoa; phylum Chordata; class Mammalia; order Rodentia; family Dipodidae; genus Zapus; species Zapus hudsonius. The sequence continues at coordinate 98,552 of PVHP010000476.1, read as the reverse complement.
CATGCAGATGCCCTTCCCACTCACCCTATAGCCCAAATCAGAGCTGCCCTCAGACAACTTGCTATTGTCTCCCCCCAAACTGTGCACCTATGAACTCTGGCTCTTGTTATTATACCATTCTACCCTCCCCAGTGAGCCGATACTCAATAAATACTGAGAGCTGATTAGCTGGTTAATGAACAAATATGTAATGATGGTTACAGCTTCCTGCCTGAACTCACAGCCAAAGCAGCTCCATTAAATGGCCCGCTTTCCCTCCTTTCTTTTCTCTCCTACTTGCTTATAAATTTTGAGACTCATCATGCAACATGTCAGGGAAGCAATTACTTTGGGATTTACTCTTTAAAAAAGCAAAAAGCACTCAAGTCCATAGGGGAAAATTTCCCTGAACCAAACATGAACCAGAAAATGTGCAGTAACTCCAATTACACATGCTGCTCTGGGGGCTCTAATCGAACGGTCTATCAGAGTGTTGAGAGCTCTATCCTCGGCTTCCGAGAGAGAGGAGATCTCAATCCTTTAATCCGGGCAGAGGGTGAGTGCTGGGAAGAGATCTTGGGCAAAGGGCACTGACAAATAGAGAATAAACTAAGCTAAAGAGACAGCCAGGACAACAACTGCTATGCTTGGAGGCCCATCTGGGATGCTGAACTGTAGTCAGCTTGGGTACCAAGGGTCCTCGGTGTAAAAACACACATCTCTAAGCATCGAGGAGCGTTCTGTGCAAAAGCAAAGAGAGGCAGGTCCATTCTCCCTGCAAAGCTATTTATTCCCAGGCAAAATTTTTTCCTCTCTCTAAATATACTGCAGGATTTATATCTATTAAGTCATATCAGACAGCAGACATATGTGTGCATGTGTGCACATGAGTGTGTGTGCTTGTATTTTCGTGCACATAAACCGGACTCCAAGGTCCTTGGAAGCTTTCCATTCCTCACAGATACTGCACTTTAGTTCTGGCCACCATCACCCACAGTCAGATCCTTGACCATGCACTTGACAGAGGTAGACAGGAGACGAGTATCATCACACAATAACATCAGAGAGGAGGGAAGCTGCGGAAAGAGTAATGTCTGCAGAAAACACTTTCATTCTTTTGAACCCCTCCTCCCCCAGTGGAATCAGAGGTCCAGGCGATTTCAGGCAGTTGAAGTGACTCTGTAGACCAAATGCCATTATGGATAACAAAGCATCAGGATACATACCTGTTACCTCTTCATTGGATGTGGCTCTCCACCATAAAGGCAGGTTCCCACTGGCCACTCCTCCAAAGCACCATGAGCAAGTCATCGGCCCTCACCAGGCTGCCCTTCCCCATCTCAGTTAGCAAAACACAGATCAATACTCACAGCAGAAGCACTTAGGCTCTGCTCATATTCTCCTGTGTACATGTTAGGAACATTCCCACGCCAAGCTCAAGAGAGCTACTTCCTGAGGCAGCCCTGCCTGGCCTGGGAGCTACTGAGCAAGCAGAGGGGGAGGAAGAGGGATCCGGGGCAGGAAAAGCAACTGAATCCAGTATCAAATCAAAAGCCAATGGGGTTACAAGATGACACCACTGTCCACTGTCCTAGTTTGTTTCAAAGCCCTGAGAGCAGCAGCTTTCTCAGGATGAAATATCACAGAGGGCTGTAAAGTAGGCCAGCAGTTCCCACACATAGAAATAATAAATGCCCAGGCGAGGCCTGCCACCCATCAACCATAGATGGAGAGGAGTTTGCCCCAAGTTAGTCAGTAGCCACCACAAGCCTCCAGGGAGCTTTGAGCAGACACGTGGGCATCTGATACAACTCAATCAGTGGCTAGAAAAACCAAATCCCACAGTTGCCATGTAGAGAACTAAAACAAACAACCAAGCAGACTCTCTGAATTTAAATCCAAAAGATCAGGGGCAATAGATGCTGCAGACCGAAGGCAGGCACCCCAGCTATCTATTTTGAGGATCTCTTAGCACCTGTTTGCAAGCCCATCTCTCCAAATAGCATTCAGCAACAAGTTCTGCTGCTTTTCCCCGAGAATGCTTAGTCATGCTAATCCTTTCACAGGAGTTCACCCACAAGCAGAAGCAGACACATGTTTGATGCATCTGCAGCCT
>PVHP010000476.1:0-96357 GCA_004024765.1 Zapus hudsonius | reverse complement strand
CCCCACCCCCTGCATCTCTCAGCAATTCTGCTGCATAAACATGCTGAATGTCACAACCTACCTCTTGCCTGCAATTTGGTCAGTGTCTCCCTTCCTGCAGAAAGGTGTGTCCCTCCTGTCAAACCAAGTATCTGGGAAGGAGAGAGCCAGCCGAGGCTGCCCAGGCACTCACTGGAAATCAGCAGATGCCCTCGGCATGAGCGAGGAGGAGGTCACTTAGGAACTGACCCCTTCCACCGTCCCCAAATCTACCTTCTCTCTCCAAGGACACTGCAGGCTCTGCTCCCCATGGAGCTAAATACTTAGGAGGAACATGGAATTACACTGCCTGTTCTGTAAGCGTTCTGAGCTTCCTGCCTGTACCACATGTACGCAGCTAGACATCCTCTACCTCTCTCCCTCCCTCCCTCCCTCCCTGCCTCCCTCCCATCTCTCCACAGGGCTGCCTGCTAGGAATTTTGAAGGATCCTCCCTAGCTATAAACAGAGAGGGCATAGGAGGCTAATTTGTAGTAAGGGACGCCACTTAAGACAAAAAGACAAATTAGTCTTGAAAAATCTTATCTTGTAGCATTTTCCCTAGAACATAGCAATGAAAAAAAAAAGTCTTCTCCCAATAAATCAAGACATCTTTTTATGAGTATTTTGGAACATATATCCACTTATGGTGTCCACATAGTCAATTAAAAGTGGTGATTACTGATGCTGCTGGCAATGGTCTGTCCTGTCCTTTTCGTATTTCTTCTTTCATTCACCTGGTATAGTAACTCAAAAATCCCTTGACATTAGTTGGACAGTGTGAAATTGACAGGCACAAAGAAATTGGCATTGTGCATGCGGAAGTGGGGGAAAGGTATGACTAGCCTTTCATATTCCTATGCAGAAGTACAGCTGTTATCCCTAGATACTTTGTGCTTTAAAGGGTTTATTTGATCATCGCAGTGTTTGGCACAGAGTGACTGCTAACAGATGTTCATTGAGGTCTGGGAAGATGGCTCAGTCAGTAAAGTGTTTGTCTTATAGGTATGAGGACCTGAGTTTGATCCCCAAAGTCCACATATAGAAGCTGGGTGTGGCAACTGTACTTATAATCCTAGTGCTGGGGAAGCAGAGATAGGAAGATCTTTGGGACTCACTGGCCAGCCAGTCTATCCTACACGGTGCGTTCCAGGCCAGTGAGAGATTGTCACTGTCTCAGATGTCAAAAAAGAAAGGCAGAGCTTAAAGAACAATACCTGATCTCTGATCTCTCTCTTTCTCTCTCTTCTTGATAACCAAAAATATTTAAAATAAATTTAAAAGCATTAGGCTTGTGAGATGGCTCAGTGAATAAAGGTGCTTTACTTTCAAATCTTGCTATCCCTGGCTTGATTCCCCAATACCCATGTAAAGCCAGATGTACACAGGGGCACAGGCATCTGGAGTTCCTTTGAAATGGCAAGAGGCCATTTACTCTGTGCCATTTTATGTTAAAAGTATATAACTTGTTTTGATTTTACAGTACTCACACTCAAGGGAGCTTGCCTTGTGTTGGGATGAGATGATGTGTTTGCAGTTGTATGTATGTGGGATAGGTTATATCATGTTAGGCAGAATTATGATCTTGGTACTGTCTTCATTTGGAAATTATGATGTAAGGAGATATGGTTTGATGTCAAGTTGACGGGGGTGGACTTGTGATGGTTAGGTTTTGTTGTCAACTTAATCTTTTTAATTATCTTGGGTGGGTCTCTGAGGATGTTTACAGATCCCTGCTTATTTTGCTGTTTACTGGTGTTGGTGATGGGCTTCTCTCTCTGTTTATACCTGTGAAAGGAGGTCAGCCTCTTTTGCTGTTATGGAACTTCCCCTGGATCTGTAGCTTCAATAAATCATTTCTGTCCATAAACTGTGCCTTGTTTGGAGATTCATCCCAGTGGTGTGTGGCTGACTGTGAAAATGATTGCTTTGAATCTCTGCCTTCAAGGAACTTTTCATCTTAGATGAGGTAAGCAATACACAAGAATTATAACACAGGATATGATGAATGCCATGAAGAGACTTGTAAACAACTCATTTGGGTAGCATGGAGATACCAGAGTTTGCTTTGGGCTAGTTTCTAAGCTGAAACTTGAGAAACAGCAAGACATCAATTTATGACTTCTGTTCTACTTAGTTCTAGATGGACCATATGTTTGGAAAATATGAAAAGAAGGTAATATTGGAGCTAATTCAAATGGTACATATGGGTAGAGGGAGGGTATAACCTACAGAGACTGACAGGAGTGGCTTCGGGTGTGAGGAAATCTAGGATGCTCATAGGTCAGAGAGGCAGGCACAAGAGACTGACAATCATGACATGGCCCTTTGGCACATCTGCCTTTTCTTAGGGTTTCCTTTTGCTTGGAAACCCCCATCCCATGCCTGCTTATGTAATAGCCCATATTCCCTGAATTAATGAAGTTATGCAGCAAGTCTCTTGTGTGAGGAATTATTGGAAGGTGTGAGCTTGGAGTGCAAGGGTGAAGGGAGTGAGCAGAGTGAGGCAGGTCTGGAATGAAAGAGGACACAAGATGATATCTACTGAGCCAACCACAGTCCCCTTTCTCAATTATAAGGATGGACTTCACATATGTGTGGAACCTAATTGTCATGGTTTGATCCAGGCGTCCCCCACAAACAAATGACTGTGTTCAAATTGATCAAGCCTCAGCTGATGGCAGTTTAAGTTTTACAACCTCACTAGAGCTGTGTTGTCGGGGGCGGGTTCACGTTCAATGATTATAACCAATAATAAGTCTCTTGGAATTCAATTCTGCCCCTTCTGCTCGGCTACTCACAGTCCAGGAAAACGTCATCCAGTGCTGGCAGCTTGCCTTGGCACCCATTCATAGTCCTGGCATCTTATTGGGTCTCCATTGCAAACCCACAGTTCATCCTCATGGCTCCATCGGGCTCCATGCAGGCAACCTAGCACACCTGCTTCACACACCAATGGCCATTTTTCAAAAGCAAAACTGTGTTGCAAATCCAATGACCCTCTCTTCTTCCATTTGCCATACTCCACAGAACCAGGTGGGCTACCAACTTGTTAATCCAGGGGGAACAAAGCATTCAGGCCCCTTACTTCAAAGAGTCCGCATTCTTCCTGTTGTTCCAATGTAGACCAGCTGGCCCAATCTCAATGGCTGTAATCTCTCAAACAATTGCAGGTGAACGGGCAGTAGTTTCGACCCAAAGATCTTCTTTCTGTGCCATCTCCATCTGCTCACACCAGTCCATCTTTACGTAAAACAACCCTGCACAGGTTCCCAGGACACAGGCAGACAGAACACAGCAAGCCTCTCACGCAAACTGCTTCTGGCACAGTCCTGACCAAGTTCTTTCTCACCCCCGTAAGCCAAACCTCATAGTCCATAGTTCTCATTACATTCAGGTCTTTAAGCTCTGAGCAGAATGATCCATCATGCTGTACTTACAGCACTGCGAGGCATCTCTTGGGCTAAGATTTCAAACCCGTCCATATTCCTCCTGCAGATCAATTCCAAAATTCCAAAGCCACAGAATTGGGGTTCTAGCAGCAACAGATGACCCCACATCCTGGTACTGTTGTGGTCAACATTCTAGTTGCTGCGCAGAAAGAACCCAAACAAAAGCGGCTTGTGGAGGAACGGATTTATTTGTCTTATGGATCCGAGGGGAGACTCCATCCTGGCAGGGAAAATGATGGCATGAGCAGAGGGGTGGACATCACTTCTGCCACAGCACTGCAAGCAGCGGCAGGAAGGTGTGCCAAATACTGGCAAGGGGAAGCTGGCTTATAACCCCCTAAGCCCGTCCCCAACAACACAGCTCCATGAAGGTTGTAAAATCCAAACTGCCATCAGCTGAGGATCGATTACCCAGAACACACTAATTTGTTTGTGGGGGACACCTGGATCAAACCATGACACATGTTAAACTGGAACATTAAGAAAATCTGTCAGTGAATGGAGAGATTGTAAAGGGAATGGAAAGAATGGGAGGATGGGAGGGTAATGGAGACTCAAATAATAAACTAAACTAATAATGAATTGACATCCTAAAACCCTTGCTTTTATACAGTAAGCTCCCGAGTAAGCTGAGGGCACCACCAAGTAAGAGGGGCCATGAATAGAATGGAAGGAAGCCTAAACTCAAGAATAATTGCTTAGGCCTGTATCTCCCTGTCCCAGTTATTGGTTCCTTCCCACACTGACCTGTTGATCAAATAGATCCACAATGTCCCCAAAACATGATAGACTTCTGTCAAAGCTCTTGAATACCTGTCCCAGGCCTAAGGTAAGAATCTGTTGCTGAAGAAATCACAGAATGTCATCAAACAACACCAAGAGATCCTACTAGATCCAGAATGGTAACCAGCTCTCAGATGCACGTGTAGCACTGGAAGGTGTTGCATGAACTGCCAGGGGAAATTGGTCAATGATATTTGGAGAAAGCAGAGACCACAGATATACAATATAGACAGTTGTCACAAGAATGCTGAACACACTGCTATATGGAAGAAAGAGACCAGCAAGTCAAGAAATGCTCATAAATGCACTAAACCGAGGAGGCTTACTGATGGCTAAGAGATCCACTCAGTGACAAGGAACCCTTAACTAGAACTGGGATCCATGGCAAAATCCTATGGGAACCAAAATCTCGGGCTCCTAGGGGTAATTCCCACTACCAGAGAGTATAGAGAGGCTACACCCATTAGGAGCTAGCCAAAATAGCAATATTGTCTCATTTAACCTATATTGATCTCACTCTCCAATAGAGATTCTGTTTGTATTTTTCAGAAGGCAGTGAGAGAGTCAGGGATAACTCAATTCCACCAACAAGACATTGGATGAAGGCTGACATCCTGGCAGGAGACAAACCATACCTAGCTTTCATGCAGTGCCCAAATGAACCCTATGAGAAAGTGACGAAACAAATAGGAGACTAATCACCACAGCAAGTCTGATGACCCATGAAAGGACAATGGAGACAGACACCAACAATATCCAACACAACCCAGGGCAAAGGTCCAGAGATACTTAAGATCTCAACAACAAAGCTGACTCAAAACTCATCCATTATGACTCAGGGAACTGAGTGGAAAAGGGGGCAGAAAGAATATAAGAACAATGTTGGGGGAGAATATCCAGAGACATTGCCCCCCTCAGCAACAATACACAAAGGGGAAATAAAAAAAAAAGAGAGAAAGAAAACCTGGCTACCTCTGGTGCAGTTCATATCCCCCCTAACCTATGGACAGATCCAGTATGTACACTGAGGAAGTACCCCAGTGGGTAGGGGACAGAGAAGAGGGAAATGGGGACACATTCATAAGATTGTTCATACAATGTATATACTTATTCATAATAAGGATATTTTTTAAAAAGAAGAATGTAAGAAACAGGATGAGGAGGAGTGCTTCAGAATGCTATTTTCTGAATGCAAAGTGGCCTTATATTCATAATGTTGTAATGGCTGTTGTTACCTGAACAACTGGGTTACAGTAACAGTCCTAAATTGTTACTGGGGGGTGAACATAGCCTAAGGTATGCACAGAGCAGTCTGAGCTCTGCCCGGAGTCCCCGCTGTTTGTGACCTGAGTGTGCATGCTTCTGGAGGTGCTAGTGGAGGTTTTTCTCTCTGCTTGGATCTGTAAGCTTCAAATAAATCCCATTTCTCCTATAAACTGTGTCTTGTTTGGAGGTTCATCCCAGCAGCATGAAAGCTGACTATGCCAGAGAGCATTATAATCAGAATGCACTATGTACATATATTAAAATTGTCAAAAATGTTTTAAAAAGAAAAAAAGGTATACACATGGTAATGAAATCATTTCTGGCATTTTTATTTGAGCACTCATAATTGGCTTAAATTTTTTTAACATTTTTATCTATTTGTGAAGAGTGAGGGGGGTGGATTTGCAGAGCCTCTTGCTGCTGCAAATAAGCTCCAGATGCATGTGCCGCTTTTTTTTTACGCCATTGTCAAAAGAATCCTTAGAAAATACACAAATTCTCGGAGACTGAACTCTTAAATGAACAGTGAGTCATTGAAAAAATCAAAGAGGAAGTTTACAAATGTCTAGAAACAAATAGAAATTACAACACAACCTACCAAATCCTCTGGGATCTAGTCAAAGTTACTTTGTATTTAATATTTTAACATCTTCAGTTTCTCAACTTAGTATCAGTGATCATGTTCTCTTATTCATGCTTCATGGTTAAAGCTGTAAGGATAAATGAAAATACAAGATACATAGTTCTGACATTGTGTTGTTCATTTCCAGTTAGGGGTAATAGAGAAAAGGGAAGAATTCTCGTTAAAAAATAATAAGGGCTGGGGGGATGATGTTTCAGGGGTTAAATAAAGGTGCATGCTTTACAAAGCCTGCTAGCCTGGGTTCAATTTCCTAATACACACATAAAATCACATAGAAATCAAACAGTAATGAATTATGAACTTTTTTTGGAAAGAATAATTAATTGGTGTTAAATAGACCCTTATCCAACAGCACTTATTAACAGATAAATGGATAAAGAAAATGTGATATATCATACAATGGAGTATTATTCAGACTAAACATGAATGAACTATTGTCATTTGCAAGAAATAGAACTGGAGATAATCATGTTAAGTGAATAATCTATACTCAGAGAGGTAATTTTATGTTTTTTCTCACATGCAGAATCTAGACTCTGTTTTCAAAAAGACAGGAAATTAGAAGGACTAATTGGAAAGTGAAAGAGGAATATGAGAGGAGAGGGAGGAAAACCAGTAGGAATAATGGGGGTTAAGATGATAAAAAGAACATTAGATATATGTATGAAAATGACATAACTAAAGCTATCATTTTATATAACTTATATTTACTATTTAAAACAATATAATGATATATGAGCCCTCTAGGTCATACCCAAATATACACATGTGAACTGGGAATTTGGGGGTTCCTTGCCAATACACCAATATGCCGATGCACCATCAAATTTAGAGTTCCCCAGATACATGTCTTAGGAATTTAAAGAATTCAAATCCATATATCAGAGGTTAAGGTTCAGGAGACTTTATTAGATGTATTAGATTAAGAGACGGAAAGAGGAGAAAGTACAGAGAGGTCCTGCCCTGAGTGAGGCAAGAGAAGGTAGAGCCCATGTGGGAATAAAAAGGGTCTCCAAAACCTGGAGGTTGGCTCAGAAACCTGAGCTGGCCAGCTAAGAAGAAAGAGAGAGAGGAGAGACAGACAGAGAGAGAAGAGAGACAGAAAGAGACGAGAGAGAGAGGAGAGAGAGAGAGAGAGAGAGAGAGAAGGAGGAGGAGGAGGAGGAGGAGGAGGAGAGAATCCTCCCCTGGTATTTACACCTTCTGGTTCAGGAGAGCCAAAAAGTCAGCTAATTGGTCCATGATAACAAGTTCTGGGTCTTATGCTTAACCAACCATGTCAGGACCAGACCTGAATTCTAGAAATTCATACCTTCCATTTTAGGAAGGGGCTCAGGCTGTTCATGGAAAAACCTGTTAGGCAAGAGGATAAGGAGTCAAATCATTCTCTGATCTCTAACAGAGTGGGATGACTCAAACACATTCCTGCCTTTACTTAAGGGGGGGGCAGTCATCATAATATGCACTAAGATATGTACAAAATACACAAGGTAATGTTTTACAAAAGACATAAGACCACCAAGGATCATGAGAGTTATGAAACAAATAGAATAAGTTTTACAAATTTCACAGATTCAAAAACTAGGAGTATTCCCTGGCCACAAAATAAATAAGCCAAGCGAAGAAGACAGAGCTAAGACTTGAGGTTAACCAATAAGGACAGAGTTCAAAAGAGAGAGAGAGAGAGCACCAAAAAGGAAAGGGTTCAGAGAGGGGACTTCAGAGACCTTTGGAGCATCCTCATGAGCATTCAGTCGAGATCCTAATCCCCATGTGAATATGAGGAAAATCTTACTCATGGTGTAGTAGACAGTTTCATGTTGTTGGGATTAGCATCCAACCAAATGCAGTTTTATGGGAGGAAGGGATTTATTTCAAGTTTACAGATCTGGGGAAAGGTCCATCAATGGTGGGAGAAGCTGTCTCCTATTCATAAATACAAGCAGAGAGAAAAAATCACCACCAGCCAGCAAACACCAAAAAGCAGAAAGCAGAGCCCCCAGCTCATACCTCTCTGCATACCTTTTGGTTGGAGTTCAGATCTATCCCCAAACACACCTTTGGGCTGGACCCCAGGAATCACCCTCCTTCCTCCAGTGACACCTCCTCCAGCCAGACAGCTGGAGACCCAAGTTACAAGATTTAATAAAACACCTGAGTCTACGGGGGAACATACATTCAAACTACCACACATGGCTTAGTGCTATGTTTGGATCATAAATGTCCTCCAAGGGTCTATTATGTGAAGACTTGGACCCCAGTGTCCCCAGGCAGAATTAGGAGGATCTGTACACCTTTAAAAGGTGGGGCATCTTGGGAGGTCCTTAGACAATTGGAGGTGTGTTCATGATCGTGTTCCAGGAAAAACTTTTCCTGGGGTGATGCAAACATTCATCTCCCCAGATAGGGCACAAATGACAGACCAAAGGATGATTACACCAAAACCAGTTTGGTAAACCAAAGAGTTTACTGGGATTATTTACAGAGTAGGGTGAGGGGATGCTTACAGAAGCAATAGATAACTCAAACTCAGACACAACTGAATCACCAGAAAGCCGACCTCAGCATCTCTGGAACACACTAAGTTAGAGAGTCTCAAGCGCATTGCACCACGTGCAGGCAGCTCGTCAGAGAATTTCTCAGCTCCAAACAGTTGCTTCCCCTTATATAGCTGTAGGGCATATTCTGGGAACTCTTTCCCGGACTTGTTGGCTTTCCAAGACACTGGAATTTCCTTCTTACACTGGCCTCCCAGGAAGGGATGTTTATTTCTAGCTATTTCTCTGCTTTGGCTCAGGATGTGACTGTTCATCCATATTCTTCTTCCATGACACCCGTCATCCTCATCAGAGGTGAAGCAAAGGAAGCTGCCTAATCTTGAACTTGGTACATCCGAAACACCGAGTGAAATCTACCTGTTTCCTCCATTAGTAGACTGTGTCAGGTACTTCATTACAATGATGGGACGCCAACTGTAATGGTTAAGTTTTGTTGTCAACTTGATCTTTTTAATTATCATGGGTGGGTCTCTGAGGATGTTTACAGGAAGGCAGCCTCTCAGCAGGATGTAAAGAAGCTCAAAGAAGCTAGAAGTAAACATCCTTTCCTGTGTGGGCCATGCAGGAAGGAAATTCCAGAGACTCAGGAAGCTGATAAGTCTGGGATAAGGTTCCAAGACCACACCCTAAGCCTATATAAAGGAGAAGAAATTCTTTTTGGTCCTCTTGCCTGTTCCCTGTTCTGTGTGTGTGATGTAGGTGATGGGTTTTTCTCTCTACTCAGACCTGTGAAAGAGGGCCAGCCTCTTTCGCTGTTATGGAACTTCCCCTCAATCTGTAGTTTCAATAAATAATTTCCTCCCCCAAATTGTGCCTGGTTTGAAGATTCATCCCAGCGGCTTGTGGCTGACTACAACAACAACTAACACAGCTACAGATTGAAAACAAAAACAACTATGTAAAAGGGTTAGAGAGAATGGTGAGCCATACTTCTACAGGGTCAGAGTAGTGTGTGTTCATAGAAGCCAGGCTGGAGCACCCCATAAATGTTAGCAGAATACTCAGAAGGCTCTTATTTCATCAGCGAGGAAGAATTAGCTACATAGATTGATTGATCACTGTGGTAGTTTGAATGTATGGCCCTTAATAGAGTCAGAAGTTGGTTTTTGTTTTGTTTTTCAAGGTAGGGTCTTGCTCTAGCCCAGAATGATCTGAAATTCACTATGTAGTCTCAGAGTGGCAGCAAACTCAAGTGAACCTCCTCCCTCTGCCTCCAGAGTGCTGGAATCAAAGGAGTGTGCCACCATGCCTGGTGATTCACGAGTTTTATTAAAGATTCATACCTCAATTTCCAGCTGCCTGGCTAGAAGAGGTGTTACTGCGGGTAATCGCAGAGTCCAGCCCAAAGGTGTGTTTGGGAGCTGGTCTGATTTCCTGCCTAAATATATATGAACTGCTAAATATATAGAGAGGTCTGCACTCTGCAAGTATTCCTGCTATAGTGCTTGCTTGTGTGTGGTCCTGGATGGTGGTTTTTAATCTCTCTGCTTGCATCTGTAAAAGGAAGCTAGCTTCTTTCACCCTTATGAAACTTCCCTTGGATCTGTAAGTGGAAACGAGCCCTTCCTCCTATAAATTGTACCTGGTTTGGAAGTTCATTCCAGCGATGTGGAGCTGTCCACACAGAAATTGGTATCAAAGAGTAGGATGTTGCTATGAGATGAATCTGATCATGTGGATTTTGGTCTTTTGGAACTTTTGTGCTGGAAGAATGGGACAGAATTTGGGAGTTATAACTGAAGATGCCTTAAAGAGTGATAAGCCAAGTTTTATAGACTATTCTGATGAGAGCATCAGAATAAGTGGAGAGAGAATTGAATTTGGAGGCTTTGATTCTGGACTTTCACAAAGGAAAGAAAGAGCTCAGAGAACTTTGTTGGAACTGGACTACTGGCATAAGGAATGGTTGCATGCTGCTGCCTGTGCCCAGAGAGTTTGATCAAGGTTGAATTTGAAAGTAATTATATGCTTGGTGGACGATATAGAACTGAGAAATTTAAGATCTAAACTTGGAAAAACTCATACAAGTTTAAGGTTGCTAAAGCTGTTATTCATAAGGAGATATTACCATGATTAGGGATGGCCCAACTGCTTTACATTGAAGCAATGGAGAGAATGTCTGAGGTGAAGACTGAAGGGTAGAAATACAAGCTCTTTAGAAAGAAGATGATTAAAAGGAAAGAACCTGCTCTTGAAGGTCATGATTTATTTAGTCCCTCAGTTAACAATGAGGCTGTACCCTGCACACCTGGTATTGGTTTCAGAAGCATGAAAAATACTATGTGAAGGTGGGTCATGAAGTGTACACAGTTCCAGGAGCCACTCATGGGATGTGTCATATGAGGCAGGGTATGATGACCCTAACAGAGAAGCCAGTGAAGTCATTGGAAGATGGACTGTGGTTTGCTTGGAGACCTGAAGATTTTTGGATATACCAAGACTGAGCAAGGCCTACCAAAAACCACTGCGGTTGTGGGATGGAAGTTTTCCCTGGCTACTCAGCCAAGCTGGAGGCATGGAATTGGAAAATCCAGAGACTATCAGTCACTGATTATGGATGTTAGACTTGAACTACCGATGTTTGATGTTTGTCTAATGATGATTGATTTTGCATTGGTCCAGTCTCTCCTTGTTATGCCTTGCAGCAAAGGAAATCTTTACCCTGTGTCATTATATGTTGGAAGTATGTAATTTGTTTGATTTTATAGGACTCACAGATAAGAGACAATCTTAAGTCTCAGATCAGACGAGACTTTGGAACAATCTGAAGTTGGTAAAGACTATGGGGACCTTTGAATTTGGACAGAATACAATTTGCAATATGAGATTGTTATGAATCTATTGGGGGCCAGGGGCAGAATGTGCTAGTTTGAATGGATTCCCTCAAGAGAGTCAGGATTTTTATTAAAGCTTGTAACTTGGATCTCCAGCTGCCTGGCTGGAGGAGGTGTCACTGGAGGTGGATCCCGGGGTCCAGCCCAAATGTGTGTTTGGGGGTGAACCTGCTTTCCTGCCTAAAGGTATGCAGAGAGGATTGAACTCAGCTGATTGAACTTGCTATAGTGCTTGCTTATTTATAGTGCTAGGTGGTGGTTTTTCTCTCTCTGCTTGGATCTGTGAAAGGGAGTCAGCTTCTTTCACAATTATGACACTTCCCTTGAATCTATAAACTGAAATAAACCCTTCCTTCTATAAACTGTGTCTGGTTTTCAAGTTCATCCCAGCAATGTGGAGCTGTCTACAACAATCACTCACCCAAATCTAACACTTTTGAGAAGGTATACCTCAAAGGATTAAATGATCTCCATAAAGCCCAGCTACATTCCTAAATAGCTGTTATAAGAATATTTATAAAAACACAAAGTATTTGGGACCTAAGAATGTGGAATTTATAATGTTTCACATCCAGTACATATTACCAAACATGGTAATGAGTGCAGAAACATGATCACTAAATAGGAAATCACCCATGACTAAACCAAAGTTAAAGTAAGAAGAAAGTAACATTAAAATCAAGTAGAGAAATGAAAGGAATAAAAAAAATTAAACTGGGCTGAAGAGATGGCTTATCAGGGAAGAGCACTTGCCACGTAAACATGAGGTCCTGAGACCATCTGGCTGCAATTCCCTAGCACTCAGGTAAACAGCAGAGCGTAGCCACACACATCCATAACACCAGTTTTATGTGGAACAGACAGGATATTCACTGGGGCACACAAAAATGTCAAGTTCTGGGATCAGTGAGAGACTGCACCTTAAGGGGACATACAGAGGAGTAATCGAGGAGGTCATCTGATAGTCTCCTCTGATCACACACACACATGTGGCACTCGAATCTGAATATACACACATAACACACCACATAGGTGACACATGCAAAAAGAATGCAAAAAATTCATAACTATCCAAAATAGGATCAGTGAATTATGGGAAATGTCAAAGACTAATCAATATGTAATTTGTATAACCGAGGAAAGGGAGACACAGAAAATAGTTGAGGAAACTGTGACCAAAATTTCCCTAAATTACGTACACACCAAACAATATTTCAGCGTAATAAGCATGAAGAAAACTACATGAACCTACATCGTAATAAAGTTAGCAATAAGAGTGTTAGTAACCTGAAAAGTACAAATACATATCAAAAACAGAGGATCAAAGTTAAGGATGACATCAGGTTTGTGTAGATTTCTTGTTGAAAGCAATGTGTAATGGTGAAGAATATCCTTTATGAAATATCTAAATAAAAGCTACCTAAATGTATTTCAAACAAATAATTTTTTCAATGTTAACAAAAGGCAAAAAGATCAGAAATGAAGGGCACACCTTCCTGCCGCTGTTTGCAGTGCTGTGGCAGAGGTGATGTCCAGCCCTCTGCTCATGCAATCGTTTTCCCTGCCAGAATGGAGTCTCCCCTCGAGTCCGTAAGCCAAATAAACCCATTCCTCTTAAAAAAAAAAAAAAAGATCAGAAATGAAGTAGCATGTCTCACAAAGAAAACTCCAAGTCAATATCTGTGGTGGATTCCAAAAAGTACTAAAAAGAAATAAAACTACTTTTACATTCTTTGAGAACATTAAAGCAAAAAAGAATTCCTAACTCTGATAAAACACTGCACCACAAAATAATGATTTGAATACACACCTTACCAAAGAGTAAAACTCAGTATTATTAAGATGCCAATATCCAGAAAATTAATTTATGGATTTAATAATCCCAATCAATATCTGTTTGAAGACACTAAAAAGCTGGTTCTAAATTCACATGGAAATGAAAAGACTATAAAAAACCCAAATTGACTTTGAAAAGTAAAAAGTTTTCCACCACCACCACCACCCACAAGCTACAAAAAAATAAAGAAAAAGTTTAGAACACTACTTAATTTCGAGTTTTATTTATAAATCTACAATAATCAACAGGGTGGCATTGTTGTCAGGATAGACAAATGTTTCAACAAAACTAAACAGAGTTCAGATAGAAACAGACATATATATGAACAGGGATTTTTAAAAATATATAGAAAGGTAATGCAGTGGAGAATCGTTAATCTCCTAACAAATGATGCTAGAATAAATTTCTTAGGACACCAAATTGCAATCCATGAAAGATCAGGTGAAGAGAATAAAAAACACGAGCCACAAAATAGTATCAAATAGTTGTGAGGCATGTATTGACGTAGGTTTTCGTATCCAAAACATATAAAGAACTCTCAATTCACAATAAGAAAATAGCAACATGAAGGAAATACTCAACTGATTTGAATTAACATCACTCCAAAGAAATATGCATGTGGCAGATATGAAAAGAGGCTCAACATCATTAGCTATTGGAAAAAGTGTACATTAGAATAATCACTAGAGGTACCATAATGCACATGCCCATGTCCAGTGTGAGGCAGATCTGATGGGAATATAAAGTCATATTGCTCCATCCACCTTACCCACCTTGGCAAATAGCTTGGTGTTATCTTACAAAGCTAAACATGCAGTTATCAAGAAGGAATGTTTAAGGAAGCTGTATTTGAAATAAAACCTGGAAACAGCCCCAACATTTATTAATAGATAAATGTCTAAACAAAGTCTATCCATGTAATGAACGTCTACTCAGCCCAGAGGAGGAATGATGTACTGATACCTGCTACCACCTGGATGAACTCAAGACCACTGCACTAAATGAAAGAAGCCACATCCTGCTTATTCTGTGACTGGCAGAGGCCTTCAGAACACCACAGTGAATACCAATAACCCCACTGAGTAGGGCCCTTGGTAGATTGGGAGATGGGGAGAGGGGATATAAAAGTATAATCAATAAAATGTCAAAGAAGGGCAAAACTGGGGACTGCTACATTTTGAGGGAAAAAATAGAGTTATGGCAAATGGGCAGAAATAATCACTGAGGGAGTGAAATGTTCTAAAATTGTGCCGTGATGGTGGTTGCACAATCTGAAGCTTGTATTCTGAAACTTGTAAATGAATTACGTATTTATCTATTTATTTGTGCATTCACGCATTGATTTGCTGAGATTACAGGCATGAGCCACCATGATTGGCATTTACATGGCTACTAAAGATCCTCGTTGGCTTTTCTCATGAGCCATCTCCCTATCCCTGGACCTCCTTTGTTTTAAAATTTATTAGCTTCCCTTGGATTTGAGCTCACTTATAGGTATGCCATATACTGTTGAACCGATTTAGTTTCTTTTCTTTATAAATAATGTTAAGTGTGTTTTCCTTTTATGTACCACATGTGTGGGCATGTGTGTTTGTACTTTGGATTGGAGACTCGGTCATCTTAGAGATTTTGTAACCTCATAGTACTTTTACACTAAATCTCTACCTCCTATGTTAATAGATTTGAAAACTATCAGAAATTCAAAGGCACATTGAGTAACACTTGCTAATATGATACTGGAACTTCCTTCAATTAAACAAACATTTATTTATTTGCTACTATTTATCTTTTGTTTTATTGTCATTGTACAGATGTTTCAAACTTATTTAAACACAGATGTTTAAATATTAGTTACTATATTAGTTACTGTCATGGTTTGATCCAGGTGTCCCCCCACAAACAAATGAATGTTCTGATGATCGATCCTCAGCTGATGGCAATTTGGGAATTAGAACCTCACTAGAGCTGTGTTGTTGGGGCGTGCTTATGGGGGTTATAAACCAGCTTCCCCTTGCTAGTATTTGGCACACCTTCCTGCCACTGTTTGCAGTGCTGTGGCAGAGGTGATGTCCACCCCTCTGCTCATGCCATCGTTTTCCCTGCCAGGATGGATCTCCCCTCGAGTCTGTAAGCCAAATAAACCCATTCCTCCATAAGCTGCTTTTGCTTGGGTTCTTCCTGCGCAGCAACTAGAAAGCTGACTACAACAGTTACTTTTCTCATTGCTGTGGTAAAATACCTGACAAAAGCAACTTAAGAGAGGAAGAGTTTATTCTGGCCACCATGAAATGAGCAGCTCTGCTCCATCACCCCTCCAGACCCCCCATGATGCTCAGCATAGGCACAAAGCCATGGAAGCAGTCAAGCATACACTGAGATCTCTACAACTGTGAGCCCCAAAAAATCTTTCTTCCTTTGTCTTTCTTGGGTATTTTGTAACAGCAATGAGAATCTAATGTACTCCCTGCTATTTGTGCAAAACGAAACAACCCAGTTTTGATATCCCCACATTGGCTCCCCTGGTTCCCACCCTTCACAATGCCTCCTGATCACCACCTCCACTCTGCCACCTGTTCTCAGCCCCCATTCACTTTCACGTGGACTATTATCACAACCCAAAGGCAGCCCGAGAGATCTTTGAGAAGAGTGAAAGCCTCCAAAGTCCTGCATGGTCTACCTGTCCCACCTGTGAAATTTTACCACTTTCAGCTCCTCCCTCATTCACTTCCTTCCTTCGCAGGAAGCCCCCCTGCTATTCCCTAAGCATGCAAGAAATGCTCCTGCCTCGGGGATTGTGCAATGGCTCTCTTCTTAGCCAGGAAGATCTTTTCCAGGTATCTCGAGGTTCACCCCTTCGTTTCCTCCAGGTGCTGTTCATGTGAGATTCTCATGGAGGCCTTTCCCTCCCTCACTCCCTTCTTCTCTATGTTCTCTGATCCTTTTCTGTCTTACTTTTCCTTACGATACAATGTTCCAGTTGCTATGTGTTTGTTTCTCATCTATCTCCTTTACACACACCACCACCACCACCATTAACTAAAATAGAAGCTTCAGAGATCAAGGATTTCCTCGTGCTATTCTCGTGGCTGCATCTTTAGTATTGGAAAATACATACTCATAAATAATTGCATTGGGTGACAGCACAGCTATGTTCTGTGCCACAATGAGACCAATTGAGGTGATATGTTGCTTGATCTAATGAAAGCAAACTCTTATAAAAATCTCAACAAATATGGGAAATCAAAAAAGTAGGAAGAGCAATACTGATTTTGATTGACACATGAAACAGGAAATAAAACACAAGGCAGACCCGCCTCAAAATAACGAATATTGTCATAAATGTGGCTTGAAAAACAATGTTTTCTTCGTAAAGCATGTGACTTGGACTTTTCTCTTTGCAAATCTTGATTTTTTTAAGAAATGTGCTTTTGCTTATTGCAGGCACTGCATATTGCTACAAAAAGAAAATTTTGTTGGTACACCCACTGGTATCACACCAAAGATCTCCCAGGAACCCAACGCCAGCCAGGTGTGGTAAGTGGATCAGACAGCACTGGGCCTATCTGCACAGTGGAAACCCAAGCATTCTTCAGAAGGAGAACGTTCTGTGATGACAACGGAAGGTAATTCTACTACCATGATGCAGGAGCTTGTGGGGTCAGAATAATAAGCTGATCATGTAAGACCCAAACATGAAGCCAGCGTTTTATTCATTACCTTGACCTAATGTTAAGACAGAACGATTAAAAAAAAATAAAAGCCATGGCCAGAGATCATTTGGGGTTATAGCTCCAGTTTACTATGAAATTGGGAAGACAGATTCTCAAACTGTCTCCAGGTCTGTATCTTTCAAGGAGTACCTCTAACCTTCCCTTCATAGAGGCAGGAAGACCAAGTACTTCCTGGCAATGTGTTTGAAGGTAAAAGAAATTATGGTTCCAATGTGACATGTTCTCTACAGGTTCTGTTTTGAATGTTCAGTCCCCTGCTGTGGAGTCCTTAAGAGGCGTCTCTAGGGGTGGGCCCTTTAAAGGATATATTAGCATCTGTTTCCTGCCTGCCTGCCCTGCTTCCTTGCCCATGCCATTGAAATAGGTCTCTGCCAGATGCTTCTGCCACCAGTGATGGAGATGCTCCTCTTTTCCTCTGGGCCACTATGGACTTTGGCCCTCTGAAACTGTGAGGCAAAATACATCTTTCTTCCTAGTTCTTCCAGGCATGTGGTCACAGCAGAGAGGAAAGGTAACTAGTCCAAGGATGCACATGGTTAGGAATGACTCTCAGCAGTGATTTCCAAAGGCCCACTTTCTATGACTGCAAGCAAGTTCACCAGTGACTTACAATGGAATAAAGCGTTCTGCAGAGCTGGAGGGATGGTTCAGTGGTTAAAGCAAAAAAAAAGGTTAAAGCCTGCAAAGCCTAACAACCAGGGTTCGATTCCCCACTACGCATGTAAAGCCAGATGCAGAAGGTGGTGCAGCATCTGGAGAATTTTTTGCAGCATCTGGAGGCCCTTGTTTTTGTAATACCTGAGTGCAGTAAAGAAGTATAATGGGGCGAATACAGGGTGCTTTCTAGAACCCCCACGCCCTGAGTTCATGTCTGTAATTAACCAAAGAATTGGCTAGAGAATGATTTTTAAAACATCACACTTTATCCAAACATGGTAGGGATGCCAGGAAGAAGGAAGGGGGCCAAGAGGAAAGGGAAGTGACAAAATGACTCGGGAATCAGAGAAAATTCACCTCATGGCCCAGGGACCCAGGTGTAATGAACATCACAAAAAATATAAAAAGGGGTTTTAAGAGGCTTGCACATTCAAAAAGAGATTAAAAAGTAAAAGTACAACCCGTGATAAAGAAAAAAAAAATCCTCTCCCACTATGGCAGGAGCGTCCAGAGTGGGAGAGAAATAACCTTACCAGAGAGAAGGCCCCAGGTGGAGTCCAACTCAAGAGTAGTTCCTTATGGAGGCGGCAGACATGAAGCCTCATGACATTGTTTTACTCTCTTTCCTTCAGAGATTATACTGTTATTCTGCCGAACTTCTTGTTCAGTGCCTGAGAACAACTGTTTCATATAATTCTCCAGTTTCCAGGCTTTTTTCTTTGGAAGGAGGCCAATTCTGGAAGAAGTTAATTCTTCATTGGCAGACAAGCCACCATTTACCTCTCGATCCCATCCTTCATGTATCTGCAATAATATAGGAGCACAAAGATGTCGGCGATCTTGTACCTCCAATACCATACTATTTCTTAGTACCAACTTTTCCTCTATTGTATTCAGTTGCTCTGTTATTTAATTAATATACTATATGCCAATATTCATTCTGGATTACAAAAATATAATAATAGGAAAAAACGAACTGTTAATCTGGGGCAATAATGGATGGGGACTGTGGATTATTGAAATACAAATTGCTCACAAAAAAAATAAAAGTAGTTCCTCTGAGAGCTCACCTGTGCCAGCCGTCCCAGCCAATCAGCCTGGGTTTAGGGGAGACCCACCCACACCAGGGTAGGTAAACTGCACGCTGGAGAGGAATTTGATTGGGTGAGCTGAGAGGATGCCCATGCGAAGTGGTAATGTAAGTGGACAGGCTCCGTCTACCAAAAAGCTGTCCAATTAGCCTGTCACAGAAGGATGTTTATTTGTATCAAAAAGTCTTTTCCTTGGAGTCTTCTCAGCTTCTGCATTAAGTATAAGTTTATAAGCATTCGTTGAAAAGAATTGGAGGGATAAGCCACAAAGAAACTGAAATCAGTATTTGTTCTCTGGGACATAAAGCATACTTATAACAACTCACTTCTCTGGTTTTATATTGAAATGGACATTTTTATGATTAATAATGATAAATCACAGCACATTACTCTTTGTTTTCTCCTAAAACTAGCTTAAATCGCGAGCAATCTTCCAGGCTACTCGAATTGCTATTAACTTTTCCTGACACTGAGTTTTCCTAGGTCAACTTGCCTTTGGCATTGTGACTTTTTAAAAAATATTTTATTTATTCATTTTCAAGCAGAGAGAGAGAGAGAGAGAGAGAGAGAGAGAGAGAGAGAGAGAGAGAGAGAGAGCGCACCAGGGCCACCACCTTGTGAGTCTGGTTTATGTGGGTTGTGGGTACTGGGGAATTGAACCCAGGACCTTAGGCACTGGAGGTAAGTGCCTTAACAGCTGAGCCATCTCTCCAGCCCTGGCATTGTGACTTTTTGTACCATCATGATTCCTGTGTCTATAGAGTCCTGACCTGTTACTATTATGTGGTGTCATAGTCAGCCATACTGTGGCTGGGATGAATCTCCAAACCAGGCACACTTTTGGGAGAAAAGTATTTATTAAAGCTACAGATCCAGAGGATGTTCCATAATGGAGAAAGAGGCTGCCCCCTTTTCACAGGTCCGAGCAGAGAGAAAAACCCATCGCCAACAACTCCAAAAACAAACCAACACACTTAAACTCACAAATAGCAAGAACTCCAGGCTTGAGCTCAGACTGCTCTTTATATCTGCATAACTAAAATTCCAGACCCACCCCCAAAATTCCTTAGGGCTGGACCCTTGCTCCTAAGAAACAAGTTAAGAGGACCATTATAAATCTATATTAACATATGAAAAGCAACAAAGTTTTTTCTCCCTTTGAGAAGGCTCTTCTGCTTCTATATACATGGGATCTTAGCCATAACTAGTTTTTAGAATGTGAACGAATTCTCTGCCTGAATTATCCCAGAGAGGAATGAGCAATAGAATGATAGATGGATCAAACAAGCATACATACATATATAGGCAGACATGGAAATGTAAGTACATGAGGGGAAGAGGGAGCATGTTAGGGGTTCTAGTGAATATTTATTTCACAGAAAGGCATAGTGTGCAAGCGGTGAGATGTGCAAGAAACGAAGAGCACAAGGCTGAGCAGATGGAGGTTACCTGGGCCAAGGAGAGAGTTCTCATGAATGGGGGAAACAGGGATGAGCTCAGTATCCAGGTGAGTGGTGACAGACCAGTACAGCCTGGGGAGGACGGGAGCAATAGCCTGGATTGTTTTGCCTCCCTTATGTTGATTAAGACTATTAAATATCAATGCCAGTGAGTTACTAGGGTTTCATTTTTTGCCAATCCCACCAGCTATAGACAACTAGGAAGGAGTTCTCAAGTAAACACCAGGCTGTGCTGACAGAAACAGTGGACCATATAGGTAGTGACTCTGTGCTAAAGGAAGGCTCATTCCAATTTTCCCATAAGTATTGGGATTGGTTTTTCTATGATCTTCTACCTATCCTAAAGATAGGTATTTATGATCTACTAATATAACGGAAAAGGGAAAAAGACAAATGTCACATTTCTCTCATTTATGTGGAACCTAGACTTAAATGTGTGTGTGTGTGTGTGTGTGTGTGTGTGTGTGTGTGTGTGTGTGTCTGTTGTTGTTGGTATGTCAGAAAGGTTACTGAATGGGGAGATTGTTAAAAGAACAAAAAGTAAAAATAAAAAAGTGAATAAGAGTTTATTCTAGAGCCAAATATGAGTGAACATAGCCTTGGAACACAGATATAGGTTACATCAAATTTCATGTTTTAATGGGGTAACAGTTTCAGGAAGTTGTACAGTAACAGAATCAAAAGTCATAAATTAAGGCACTCTAAATATATTGGTGGAAACACTAGGTAGGTTATAGCAAAGCAGGGAAATTTCTGCTGAAGGTCTCGGGTGTTATCCAATGACATTCTTAGCTTTTAGGTTGGTAGGAGCTAAAGGGGGTGGGTGGGATCTGTTCCTACATAAAAAAAGGATTTATTTAATTACCACATAGTTATGTCAGACACAGTTATAGCTGATAAGAGGCCAAGAAAGTGGTCAAGGGCCCAGAATAATCTGGCAGTGGACCTGTACCAATTATTGAAATGTAATCAATTGAGCAGCCTTGCAGGAAGGTTTGGTTGCTTTATGCAAACTTTGCCTCACAGGGGAAAGAGGATATAATGGAGGGAGCAGAGAACAGTGAAATACATGCACGAAAATGTCACAAAGAAATCAACTATTATTCTGTATGCTTACTAAAAAGTAATTTTTTAAAAAGCCAAGATAAGGAATCAACCAAGATGTCCTATTGATAGAGGGATGGATTTAAAGAAAGAATGAGAGATAGAGAGAGAGCGCGAGAGAAAGAGAGAGAGAGAGAGAGAGAAGGAGAGAGAGAAAGTTCCCCTAGGCTTGTTCTTTCAGTAATTTTCCATCCACTGACCCCACCCAGGGCCTTGACTGAAAATTTCCACTTGTCCTTGTATTTGGGAGTTGAATTTAATTTTCCTTTGCTCCTACAAAACCACAGTTTTAGCAGCCCCACTTTGACATGAACCATCTTCCTTATCATCTTAAAAAATAAATAAAGTTCCTTTAATTAACTCTCTGCAATTACTGTTTCAATATCCCATCTGTTTCCTGTCAGGCCCCTGATGGATACAACCAGTGAGGAAAAAAAATCAAATTCAGGTTGAGGATCCAGGAAATGGATAGCCAGCGTGAGTGAACTGATGGTCCTGCTGGCTGGTGTTTGAGCCCCTGGCTCCTTCTCCCAACAGCTGAGCAGTTGCACGTTGCTTGCTTCGTGCATTGCAGGAAGGCCAGTGAGCTGTGACCAGGGCAGCAATAGTAAGTAAAGCCCCTGCTCCTGACCTCAATCCCCAGCCACACAAATGCAGGTTAGCTCAGCTCTCCTGCACTGTCACACTTGGAGAGCAAAGGCAAGAAAGATGGCTGCTGGCTTTGGCACTATCAAAGCCTTGTGTTCCATGGAGCCATTTCCAAAGGGCATCCTCACCCCATTGGCTGCCAGGGGGCTGTGCCAGGGATGTTTTGCAAGGTGTGAGGGGCATTGGAAGAGGGTGGCTAGATCACACATATTACATACGTGTGATTGTGTGCTGGTGTTGTTGATTGTAGTTCACAAGTGGCAGCAGGGGAATGAAGGGTGTGATGCCTCTCCAAGGTAATTTAAAGGCAGAGAGCCATATGGAGTTGCAGCCTGTCCCAGAATAGAACTACAAGAACAAAACCCATGGCAGAGGGAACTGCTATCACTTGTTGGCTAGGCAGCCCCACTAGCTAGCTGTCTGCTACTTCTTCCTGTAGACTGAGAAATGGCTGCTCTGACTGGCTGGAGCTTTTAAAGCCATAGTGCCAATATAAGCATCATAGAGAAAAGGGAATGAGAGAGTTAACTCTCAAAATCCCCAACTGCTAGACAACCCAGAGAAAGAGGCAGGAAGAATGCCAAAATTAAAAATAAAATAAAAATAAGAACTTCAGAAGTTTTATCATGGGGATAGCTTTTTTAATCTGCCTTATTTTTGTTAAACCAGAGTCTCATTCAGCCCAGGCTGGCCTTGAACTTGCCCTTCAGTTAAGGATGACCTTGAACTTCTGATCCTTCTGTATCCTCTGCCCAAGTCAAGTGCTGGGATTCTAGGTGCATTCCGCCATAGCCACTTTTATGCAGTGCTGGGGATCTTGCATGCTAGGCATTCAACCAACTGAGCTATATCTCCAGCCAGCGCCATAAATCTGTCCCTTGACAAAGACCATGACGGTAAAGACATGTCCTCACACCTTTGGTAGGAGCTACAGGCTGGCTCACTCAACATCCATTCCAGTTTCTTCATGTGCAGAGGTTCAAACATCTAAACTGGCATCATTTCTCAGGCTCTCCTGCATCTGGAGTGCTGGGGGTGACCCAGGTCCAAACAATTCATGCAAGTCATACATACAGAATCAGTTGTGAGGAGATCAAGGCAATGAGGGAATAATTGCCAAGAGGAGTTCCAGCTTCAAACAGGCCCTATGGCAGAAGCAGCCACCTACCCAGACTCTGCAGAGAGACTGTGACTCTGAGAATTTGCCTAGAACAACTTGAGCCCTTGCAATTTTTTGTTTTGTTTTTGTTTTTCGAGGTCGGGTTTCTCTCTAGCCCAGGCTGACCTGGAATTCACTATGGAGTCTCAGACTGGCCTCAAACCCACAGCGATCCTCCTACCTCAACTTAATATCAAACCTTTCTCTTCAGCTACGTAGAATGGTTGCTGTTTTCATAACTTAGCCCAAATAACACATTATCTGATCCATTCTCATTTCTCCTCATTTTCTTTTTTGCCTGTGTGTATGTTGTGTTTGCATGTTCATATGTGTGTGAGTACATGTGTGTGGAAAAGCTAGAGGTTATCTGTAGGGATGCTATCCAGCTCTGTGGATACAGAGTTTTTCACTGGCCAAAAATTCACTGA
This sequence comes from Zapus hudsonius, assembly GCA_004024765.1. Lineage (NCBI taxonomy): Eukaryota > Metazoa > Chordata > Mammalia > Rodentia > Dipodidae > Zapus > Zapus hudsonius. Next base: position 72,689 of record PVHP010000476.1, on the reverse strand, counting down.
ATAGGTTAGCCAGTGAGCTCCAGGGACCAGCCCGTCTCCAGTTTTCCAGCTCTGAGATTACAGGTGCCTCTCCCAAAGGACAACCTTTATGTATTATTTATGATTAGTGGAGATTGAACTCAGGTCCTCGTGCTTACCAGGCAAGCCCTTTACCAAATGACTATCTCCCTAGCCCATCACCACATTTTCTGAAAGAGAGAGAGAGAAAGGATAGTGGGAGGTAGAGAGAGGATAGGAGGGAGGGAGGAGAGGATTCTAAGATGTGTGAAGAGCCCACATTAAGCAAAAGGAAGATCCTTATATTCTCTCGTCACATAGAGTTAAAGTTGGCAGCAAAAGGTAACCAAAGGGCCAGATGAAGAATGAGCCAAAATGATTTTTGCATTTTTTTCATACTACTGCGTTTCCTCAATCAAAAAGAAAATGTGTTTATAAACTCAGGAAATGTAAATATCTTGGAGATGAAAATGTACGTACTTTAAAACTCCCTCAGCAAATTAAAAACAAATAAATTGAGACTTTTATTCATTTGGGACATGTTCTTGAATCATGAAATGAACCATTCTTATTGGATAGCATGGAAATTAGCATAGGACCAGAAGAAAATTAGGAGATGAAGTAAAAATCCCAAGATTATGGCATATCTTGTATATTGTATCTTGTGTTTTGCTGTGCATGTCAAAACACCATGGAGCACCTTAGAACAATATAAATTCATTGTACTCACAGGTCTAGAAGCTAAAAGTCTGAAATTGAAGGGTTGGGTGAGGTAGCTCCTGCTAAAGGCTCTGAAATAAAAATAGAGGCCATCTCACACATCTCTCCTGACCTCAGTGGTGCCAGCAAGGTTGGCAGTGCAGCTGCGACCTCTGCCTCCTTTGTCACCTGGAATCCTTCCTGTGGGAGGGTCTGTATCTCTTCTCTTCTTATAAGGGCACAGTGATGTTGAATTACAGTCCTCCCAAAGACCTTGATTTCATCTGCAAAGTTCATATCCAGACCCCAATAATATTGGGATTTCACCTTGTCTTTTTGGAGAGCATAATTCACCCCAAAATAATTCCTTTTCCCTTTGGGAGAAAGGTGTAAAGTTTCCTCAAGAGTCTTCCTGTGGTTATAGACGGATAGTTTGGCAGTTTCAAGTTCATTACAAATAGTTCAGTTTTCAATCAATGGAGTATGTCCTCTCAGATGATCCTTTTATTGCTTGAACTGGGGACTCTAATAGCCTCGTAGTACACAAGGACTCTGCTGAAAGCAAAAATCACCTCACTGAAAGAAAATTTAAAAAATTTAAATGAATCATGTTACATTTCAAATTTCTGGTCTATAGGATATAAACATTTAATGTGGATTCAGACCAAATTTCAACATTTTCCTTTTGGAAATAGATAATTCTAAAATGCACATGGAAGTCCAAAGGCTAAGAGCCATGCAAAGCTAAGCATTTAGTCAGACTTGTTGCTGTGGAAAAATACCCCAGGTACAATTTAAGGGAGATGGGATTTCAGTGGTCTCAGTCATTGTGTCTGGTTCCATGGTTTCTGGGGCCATGGTGAGATAGAACATCATGGTGGAGTAGGCATTTCAGTGAAAATTTGGTCACTTCATTGTGGCCAGAAAGCAGAAAGAGAGATACAGGAAGGGGCCAGGGTAAGATAGAGCTTTGAGTACACTCCCTCAGTAACCTACCTCCTCCAGCAAGGCCCTACCTCTGCAGACAGCACCAGCTGGGAATCCAGGCTTCAATACATGAGCCTGTGAAGGACACTTCATACTCGACCATAAGAGTAATCTTAAAGATGTACAAAGCTGACAAACATCCATCTCAAGATGTCAAGATCTCTTATAGAGCTATGGTAATACGTATCTATTACCAATATAAGAATAGACTAGACACAAGAATGGACAAATTGACCAATGGAATGGTCCAGAAGAGTCTCATACATCTAGTCACATAAGAGTATCTTTGCATTAGGCAAAGAATTCTCAAAGAGGGTGCAAAAATACTGAAAATACTGAACTTACAGGAAAATTTTATGAACTAGACTATATTATGATTGAGAAATTATGTTAATCAAAAGTCACAATTTACTGAAAAGGCAACTCACAGAATGGAAGAAGATATTTTCACAGATATATCTGACAAGTGGCTCATTTCTAGTATCTATTAAGAACATCTGCTAATCCGTAAGAAAAAGGCAACTCAAATTTGAGTTATTTGACAAAAAAAAAGACAACTGAAATCAATACTTCACAGAACAGGATTCTTAAACAGCAGTTTAAGAACATTCTTAAACATATCAAAACTGCTTATTATCCAGTCACCCAGGAAATGCAAATTCACACCACAACTCAATATCATTATATACTAACTAGAATGGATAAAACAAGAGAGAGAGAGATAGAGATAGATAGATAGAGAGAGAGAGAGAGAGAGAGAGAGAGAGAGAGGCAATTATCAAGCATTGGCAAGAATCTGGGAGAAGTTAGTCACTCACCTAGTGCTGAAGAGAATGTATCTTAGTATAAGCACTGTAGGAAATCTTTCAATGAATCCACTAAAGATGAGTGCAGAGTCTCTCCCGACCACACTCAGGCAAAGTCTGGCTAACTGTGAGCTGCTGTAAGGTCAAAAATGAGCTACATAGTTCCAATGAGCATAGGCACAAAGTAAACATTCCTAACCCAAAAATGAAGAATTGGGCATAGCAAGAAATGACCAACCAAAGCAAGACCAAAACTTAGCAGGGCAAACACCAAATTCTGTAACTCCATATCCACCATTTGGGACTCATGATGGTGTTCTCTGGGCTCCAAAGGGCTTAAGAAACTCAGCCCTTCCAACTGTGCTGTAGCCTTTCTCATGAGCCAGACCCACCCTGAGCACATAGCTTTTTTGTGGCAAATGGCCCTGGCATCCTGAGGTCTCCTTTGTCACATATGGCTTATCTTAAGAGCTTCATGCCATGGCCTCCTCACAGGGACTCTACTTCACATGGCTTAGCCACTGATCAGTGGCTCTCTGGAATCATGGTGTATTTTACATTCTTACAAAACCAGTACCATCTGGATGACATTGCCAAGTTCTACTGATGCTTTGAGGAAAAGCCTGTCCTTGAATCATAGCTAGAGCCGCCTTTGTATGCTGACTTTGGGGAGCAGAAACCTCTTTCAGAAGTTTTCCTTCAAGCCTTCTCCTTTCAGAAGCATTCATATTCTAACTAGCTAGAGCCACGAGCGGGCTGCCCTCAGGAGAGCCTTCTTATTGACCCACTGCTGAGGGGTTGTATTATCTTTAATGGTGGCAATCTCTTCAAAAATAATAGCCAGAGAAGTGGCAATTTATGTCCTTGGGACTTTAAATTTGCTCACGTTATTTTCCCCCACAACACTTCACATTTTTGGTCTCTTTCATCGTATATCTGAATCAAGGCAACTGAAAGAAGTCATACCACAGACTCAATATCATTCTGCCTTGAAATTTCCTCCTTCAAACACATTAATCTATTACTGTTGGGTTCAACATCACTCAAGTTTTTAAGACATGGGCAGAATACAGACACTTTCATTGACAGAATGTCATACAAATAGCCTTAGCCCAAGTTCCTATGGAGTCTGTATTTCCCTCTAACCTCATGGGATAAGCCCCTATTGTCTATATATTTTTTCAGCCTTCTGGTCTTTCAAACTCTCACCAGAAGAGCCAATAAAGTTCTGCTTACAGCATTGTAAATATCGCTTAGGCCAAAGTCCCAAGTCCTTACATAGCCCTCCTGCAAATATGTCCTAAAAGACTAAGAACCAGATGGTCAGATTCGTAACAGCAACAGCCTCACTTCTCAGTACCATTTTTCTGTATCACTCACCTTCTTGTTGCTCTTTACAAAATACCCAACCACAAGCCAATTAGGAAAGGAATGGTTTTATTGCAGCTTACAGTTTTGAGGGGAAGTCAATCATGGTAGAGAAAGCATAGCAAAAGGAAGAAACTAGTATGCCTTATCACATCAGCAGGAAGTAGCAAAAGATGAATACTGAATGTTTTGTTAGATTTCTTCTTTATAAAATAATGTTAATGGAAACTTTAATAGATGAACATACTGCAAATTTATCACATTTGCATCAGGTTATTCTTTTCTTGCTCCCTTTCTCTCATCTCATCCCATTGAGTGCCCTTCTCAGTGTGCATACGTGTAATCAGTATGGCGTCATGAATGCACCAGTAAGTTCTTATGTGGAAGACAATGCCTCACAGTACATCTTCCCAACCTGTTGCTCTTAGACTCTTTCTGCACCCTTATCCGCAATCTTTCCAGAGCCTTGACATCTCCTTTACTGTTGAGTTCACAGCACTGTCTTATTTTCTGCTTTAATGAGTCTCCTTAGTGTCTACAGCCATCATCCTGGAAGAGCGTCTCAGTCTAGCAGTAAGATCAGCACTCACATTTAATCTGCCACTATCCCTGTAATGTTTTCTGAACCATGGTGGCTGTACTAGGGATGATTTGTCCATTACTAGGCACTCAGCTTTCTTGTCTTGACATTTTGAGGGGTCTTGGATTTCCCTGGTATTTGCAAGTCCTCTAACAGAGAGAGAGAGAGAGAGAGAGAGAGAGAGAGAGAGAGAGAGAGAGAGAGAGAGAGAGAGAGAATGGCACTAATCAAATGGGATGAACATAGACATTTAGAAGGCTTTTGATAGGCATAGCCTTTCCATTGAGCCAAAGCAGAAGCTTCCCTCTAGTGTCTATGACCTTCTGATTGGTTCTTACTACCAGGCATGAATTCCCTCCCACTAAGCAGGCCTCATATCCAATCAGAGAGCAGTTGATTACCCCCATGACTTATGTGCCACTCTTGCCTGGCTGGTTGATTCTGCAGCTTTCAGGATCCACCAGTTTTTTCATACTGTTGATGACTTTTATGTCCCAGCAGCTTTCACAGTGCTTTCCACTCTGTTCCAGCAGGGAGATGGCTTCCATTTCAGCTTGATTTCTCAATGCCCTGCCACTGTAGCCTGCTTCTTCAGCAAAAAAAAGTCTTCCCATCTAGCTCTGCTGCATAACCAAGTTATTTGGCAGTGGTCTGTATTGTTCTGGGAGACTTGTGGCCGCTTTAACCAATAGATGATTGTGGGGTAGGGGTGACCCAATTCTAGCGATTCTGTAGTTTTAGGGTAAAGCTTTCTCCACCCCAGCAACATACTTCCACCCAAACCATCTCTCTCCCCCTCTCTTCCATTCTTTTTTTAAGAGAGTTATATATTTTACTCTTAATCTTAGCCAAAAGGCCAAGAAGTGAGAGTTATATCTTTTAATTAGCCAATGAAGTAGGTTTTTATAGAACTAATTCAAGCCATTTACTGTTATGTATCTCTCTCCTTCTCCTCCTGACCTTTCCCTTGACCACACAGATCCTCCCCCCACCATGTTCTGTCCCTCCACTTGTTTCTAATTCCTTCCCACCTTCATTCACCAAGCCTAATTCTAGCTTCCTGGCCAATATACTTATGCTTACTACAACTTATAAACAAATCAAACTCTTCCATGCTAGTGTGCACATATAAGAGAGAACATGTGTCATCTGTCTTCTGAGCCTGGGTATCTCACTAGGATATTTTTTTCCAGTTCTATAAGTTTTCCTGGTATTTTCATGATTTCATTTTTCCTTACCACTGAAGGGAACTCCATTGTGTATATGTACCACATCTTCATTATCTGTTCGTCAGCTGATGAACATCTGGGCTGATTCCAGTTCCTAGCTATTGTGAATAGAGCAGCAACAAACATGGCTGAGCAAGTGTCTCTTATAGCAAAGTGTAGAGTCTTTAGCATATAAAGTATAGTTGGGTCAAATGCTAGATCTATTTGTAGGTTTCTGAGAAAGCCACATCCTGATTTTTATGGTGTCTGTATGAGTTTACACTGCTTCCAACAGGGAATGAGGATTCTCTGTTCACCTCACTCTCACCATCACTTGTTATTATGTGATTTATTTTTGGTTATAACTATTCTGACCAGTAGCTTTAATTTGCATTTCACTAATGGCTAACATCATTTTAGATGTTTATTGGTCAATGTTATTTCTTCACTTGACAACCCACCGTCCCGTTCCCTGCCTATTTTTGACTAGGTTAATTGAGGGTTGGTTTTTTGTTTGTTTGTTTTTACTGCTTCGTTTTCTGTGTTCTTTGTATAGTCTAGATATTAAACCTCTGTCAGGTATATAGCTAGCAAAGATTTTCTTTTGTTCTGTAGGTTGTCTATTAATTCTGTTGATGGGTTTCTTAGCTGTACAATAAATAGCTTTTAGTTTCATGAGATCCCAGGGATTGTCTTTCCTCCTTTGGCTACTTTAGTCATATTCAGAAAATCTTCCCTTATGCCTTTATCTTGGAGTGCTCTCTTGACATTTTTCTCTAGTCACTTCACAGTCTCGGGTCTTATATTGAGGTCTGTGATCAGTTGGAGTGAGAGAAGAGGGTCTAGGTTAATTTTTCTACATGTAATTACCAGTTTCTTTAGCACCATTTGTTGAAAATGCCGTCTTTTCTCCAGTGTGTGTTGTGGCCTCTTTGTCAAAGATCAAGTGGCTGTGGTTCCTTGAAACTATAGTGGGAACTTCTAATCTACTGATGTATATGTCTGTGTGTGCCAGTACCATGCTGTTATTACTACTATGGTTTTGTAGTATATCTTGAATTCAGGTATGGTGATATCACCAGCAGTATTCTTTTTGCTAAGGACATCTTTGCCTATCCAAGGTCTTTTGAGCCTCCATATGAATTTAGAGACCCCTTTAACTCTGTCAAGAAATGCACTAGGATTATGATTTAAATTACATTGACTCTGTATAATTCTTTTTGTAAAATGGCATTTTAATATTAATTTTTCTAATCCATGAGCATAGGAGATCATTCCATGTTCTCATGTCTTATTCAATTTCTTTCTTCAGTGTTTTAATGTCTGTATTATAGAGATCTTTCATTTCCTTGGCTATGGATATCCCAGATATTTAATTTTGTGTCTATTGTAAGTGGAACTATTTCCCCAATTTCTTTCTCCATGTTTGTCATTGGTATATATGACAGCTACTTATTTTTGTATGTTAATTTTAGATCCTGCCACTTTGCTGAGTTTATCAGCTCTATTAGTACTTGGTGAGATCATTAGGGTCTTTTAAATACTGAATTGTTCAGGAAGACCTGAGCAGATGATCTTCACATGTGTGTCTGGGCTGGGTGCACATGAGTAGAACTGGTGCTCAGCAGCCAAGTCCTCCCTACTCTGGGCAGGTCGGGGTTGGAAGTGACTGGTTTGGAGACAGCAAGAGCACTCACCTGGGACCCGAGTGGCCTACTCTGCCTTGTCCCTGGCGGGCTCTACATGTGGGTCTACACTTGGGCTGGACACAGGAGCAAGCTTAGGGTGCCACTTATCAGGGAACTGGGGTCTGAGTGGCCTAATAAGTCTTGCTCAGAGTGTGGTTTATACCTGGGTCTGGGCTGGGCACACTGGGAAATGCAACCAGAGCCAAGTGACCCAGTCCTCCCTACTCTAAGCCAGCTTGGGCATGTGGTCTACATACATGAGTAGTTTGGGCTTAGGGGAACTGCTCACTCCCTTACTCTGAGCTGGCCCATTTGTGTAGTCTACACACAGGTCAGGGTGGGAGTGCAGGTGGGGGTGATATAGCACCATTCCTATTTGTTTAGCCAGACCCTTTTCCCTTTTTCTTCTGGGGTGCCCCAGAGACTGCACTGATAACAAGAAGAGGAAGGTGACCCATCCTGGAGTTTCAGAGGCATCCAGTCTGGAGAGCAGACTCAGTGATCATTTGGGTCACTGACCTGGTTTGTTGGCAAAGCTTCCTCAACCACCCAGTCCCACCAGCAAGAGAATAAATACGGTGTGCGCTTCCATTCACCTTGGCAGCATCTACCAGGAAGCTGTCCTTCCAGCCAGTCTAATTGGATTTGTCTTTATTTTGGTCATTAGCATGAGGTTATTAGAAACTGTGTAAATCAACATGTTCTAATTTGCAGATTTGGTCTCCAGCGTTGAGCAGGTGTTTTAAAAGGCAATGTTCTGAAGTTACACACAAGGAATGGCCGAAACTATCTCTCTACGATACAGTTGCTGTGAGCTAGGGCAATAAGTAATGAGACTAAACTTAGAGCCAGAAATACATATTTTCCCAAAGGCTTGTTTTTGAGTGGGGTTCACCACAATCCTGCTGTGGGCATTGAACTTCCCTCTCTGATTTATGCTGGAATCTACTTTTCAGACAGTGTGTTTATTCTGAAGAGAAAGTCAGTCCTCTCCACGGGAAGTGCTAGACTTCTGCATCAGGCGAGTCCATCATCTGTGGGTTGAGCTGGAAACCATTTCGATGGCACAGATCTAGCCAGTGCTGCACAGGCCTGGCCTCTGCCAGATGCCAACATCACTTGTGTTTTTCTGAAGAACCTCACTTTCTGTCCTATCTGCTACTCCACATCACAACCCTTCGATCCTGCCCAATATCTCAGAATTCTTTGTCCCCACGTCCCAAGGACATCGTGCCTCTTCAGTGTGAAGGGAACACAAGCACACTCATTGTGTGAGTTCATGAAATCAGACTCCTCTCTCCAATCCAAGCCCTATGGACACTTCATCAAACTCATGGGAGGGGATTATGTCTTCTCTTTATTTTGTCATTCTTCTCTTCCCATGACCAAAATAGCAACTGAAACTAAACACTGAACCCAACTGACTGGCCAGTAATGGTTGGTTCCCATTTGTCTTGTGTGGGGGTCCCACCCAGACTGGGGCATGCCACAAGTATGGCTGCATAGAAGTCGCCGTACACGGTGACTGTCACATGATGTTTCCACCGCTGCTATTTCTATCATCACCACAGCTAGAGAGTGGCAATTTGTTCATCTGTCATATTCCAGTCAAGGGAGATTACTTCACAAGCTGCCTTGGTCCCTTGATGGACTCAGGCCAGGCTAGCAAACATTTTCATGTCGAGACGAAACTTTCATAATGTTCCGTAAGAGAAATTAAAATTTTAAAAAATTAAATAGCTATCATTTTCAATCCAAAAAATGTGAAGAGGATGGCTAGTTTTACATTTTTGTGTGATTCCTAAATGTCTGGTTGCAAACAGCAGGATTCTCATTCACTTCTGCATTCAGTTGATGGAGATGTCACACAGCATGTAACCCCTGGAAAATTCCTCCACACCCTGGCAGGAGATAATGAGAAAGGCAAATATACCCTGTTGCAGTCAGCTTTCTAGTTGCTGCACAGAAAGAACCCAAACAAAAGCGGCTTGTGGAGGAATGGGTTTATTTGGCTCACAGACTTGAGGGGAGACTCCATCCTAGCAGGGAAAGCGATGGCATGAGCAGAGGGGTGGACATCACCTCCACCACAGCACTGCAAACAATGGCAGGAAGGTGTGCCCAACACTGGCAAGGGGAAGCTGGTTTATAACCCCCATTAGCCCATCCCCAACAACACAGCTCCAGCGAGGTTGTAAAAGCCAAGCTGCCATCAGCTGAGGATCGATCACTGAGAACACATTCATTTGTTTGTGGGGGACACCTGGATCACACCATGACACACCCTTAGTATCGTCGTTCAGATTCTTGGCGTGTATACGTGTCTGCATGTTTGTCTCTGTGTGAATGCACATGAGTACATGTGTGTGGAGATCAGAGGTCAAGACCAAGTATCTTCCTCAATTGCTCCAGCCATGTATTTTCAGATAGGGTCTCTGATTGTGAAGCTGGAGCTCATCAATTTAGCTAAACAAGCTAGCCAGCAAGCCCAGGGCTCCTCCTATCGCTGTCTCCTCAGCCCAGCCTTTACATAGGTTCTGGGGAATGAACTTGGGTCTCCATGCTGGTGCAAGCACTTTAAGGACTGAGCCATTTCCTCAGCCTTCAGAACACTTCTGAGCTTGCAGGGCCCCTGAGACTGGGCAACACAGGTCTAGAGTCAGGGCCACAGTGTAGCAGTGGAGAGTTCTGTTTCAATATCACACCACCCTGGTTCCAAATACAGCTCACCACTTAGCTATGTATCTCTCTCCCTCAATTTCTTCCTTCATTCCTTTGATCAGCCCACTGCAGACCAGGTGTAGTTCTAAATCCTAAGACTACACTCTGTGTGTGTGTGTCTTCCTCAAATTCTTATGTGACTCTTAACCCTGATGTGATGTGAATCTTAAACCCAATATGATGGCATTTGTAGACACAATCTTTGGGAGATGATTATGTCATGATGGCTGGTCTTTCATGACTGATGTTATGGTTTGAATATGAAATGCCCCCCCCCCCCCAGGCTGGTGGCATTGTTCTGGAAGCTTGTGGAACAGTAGGGACATGGAGCCTAGCTAGCAGAAGTGGGTCACCTGCAGTGGGCCTTGAAGGTTCCACCCTGCTGGGATCCTGATCTGTGCCTTATGCTTCCTGGTCAGCCATGATCTGAACAAGGGGCTATCTCATACTCCTGCTGCCACAGCCTGAACCTCTCTAGCCATCATGCCTTACCCATCATGGTGGACTGAAAACTCCAAAACTCTCAGTCAAAACGAACCTTTCTTCCTCTAAGTACTTTCTGGTTGGGTCCTTCATTATAGCAGTATGAAATGTAATTAATACCAATGGATGTCTCAGTAAGATGGAATCAAGGGAGCCACTCTGCTCTATCTCCATCATGTAGAGGGATAAGGAGAGAGCCGTCTACTCCCCAAAGAGCACCCTCCCCGAACCCAGCCTCATTATGTGCCTCAGACCAGCCTCAAACTTCAGATCTTCTAGCTCTGCATTGTGGGTGCTGGATTACAGATGTGCACCACCACACCCAACTTAAATCCAAGTCTTAATCACAAGCCATAGTATAGCTGTCCATTCCCTGATCTTTTTCTCTGTCATTGAGTATAAGTGTAGCTAAGTCAGGGTGTTCTTTAGTGATTGTCCTGTGGAAGAGAAAATTACCACTAGCACTTCTCAAATGGAGCTAGGAGAACACAACTGTGTTGTTACCATTTAAAATCCACACCTCAACCAAGCTGGTATTTCACACAAGTCTTGGAATGCTCAAAGTACAGAAGAGCTTCCATGTGATCACACCACACTCAGACATAGAAGAGGCGTCAGGCAGGCTCATGGAAGCCGCTAGAGATGACCAACTCATTCTCATTTCTATGTATGGGAGTTGGCTAAGTGCATAGGGTTTCTGTGGGGACATGGCTGCACACTCTGCAGAGTTGGCTGATTAGCACTTTGATTTTCTTCCTCAAGTGGAGGACAGTAATTCCTAACACTAAGGTGATTTGCAAAACTAGGTAGGCCCATAAAGCATATAGGTCCAATATTACTACTCATCCATAGCAAGTACCCATCGGGTGGTAACTATTAAGACTGACCATCTAAGGGGTGTGGTTTAGTGGTAGAGTGATTACTTAGCAAGCATGGGGCTCTCTCCATTCGATCCCAGCACTACAAGGAAAGTCTTAGGTGGTATGCCATCGTCAACAGAACCTTAGAATGCCAAGGAAGGCAGGCTGCCCCACCTGTAGCTTCAGCCTCAGCCCCTCCTTCCTAAGCCTCCATGAGTCAATTCCCACCCAACATCACGCCTCTCTGCATAAGACAGGCTCCTCAGCTCAGCTCACGTGTTTTATGTCCCCGCCCTCCACCTGGAAGCCATCCCCAGGGCCCCCACTGAACCTGGTGCTTCTTCCTGTGGAGGTTAAACCTGTATCCAGGCATGGATGCAATGTGACAAAGAAGTCAAAGCTGTTACCCAGGCTGCCAACAAGACCTCTATGCTACCTCCCCCCACCTGAGTCCTAAGCCAGAGCAGGCTGGACAGCAGCAGGGAAGTTGAACAACCTAGAGACAATCTTGACTTCTGGGTAGACAAATGCCCAGGGGCCAAACAGCTCCTGAGGATGTGTCCACCCTCTACCAGCCAGGCTGCCTCTGTGCCACCTCTGTCTGCCCACCTCTGGTTACTTGATAGAGTGATATAGGTTTGGACCATCATCCCTTCCCAGTAAGTCACGGTCATATTCAGATTCCTGTTGCCCCAGCCTGTAGGCCTTACATCCCAGCACCAAGCTCAGCTTGGTCCATCAGCGGTGCTGGTTGAAAGGCAGGATTTTCTGAAGATTGGCCAATTCATGTAGCTGGCAGTTGGCTGATTTCAGAGGCAGGCTGGAAAGGGACACTTAGATGGAAAGTGGTCTTATGGAGCTCAATTGTCTCTTCTTATCTCCCACCTCCAGTCTCTGGAGCCTGGAGGAAGGAGTTCCCACACAGCCAGACCAGGGGCCCTAACAGGCCCAATACCACATCGCCAATGCTATAAAGGATGAAAGCCGTCACCTGGCTCTGAGCACCCTGCATCCCATCCAATTTAAACAACACTGTCTCCAGGCTTGTCTGTCATTCGCTTTAATAGCTCAGCTTACTATTTTCGGTACAGATGGAGCTAACTGCTGTTTTTCAAATTAGCCTCTGGTGCTCATCGTTAAGACATCAAATAGTTTCCTGCCAAAACTCATAGGCCTTAATGTTGAAATATCTTTTGCTTTATTATCTCTAGTAAACAGCTGATTTCCCCCCAGTGAGTCTGCCAAATGTTGGACCCCACAGTCTAGTTTTGCCAGGTGCCCTGTCACCGACCGAGGCCACGTCCTGTCACGACCACTGTTCCCCATGGGCAAGCTGAGATTTGGTAGCAGAATACTTTGGGCCGGGGCATTATGACCCAAGTTCCTTGATATTCACGGGCTCTGTAGCACTTCAGAAGGGAAGTGTCAGAACTCCAAAAGCCCCAAGTTCAATACCTGCCCTACTGCGCCACATCTGTGTGACCTTGGGCCAGTTTCTTATCCTCTATGAACTCATGAAGATGAAAAGAAATGATAGGCCTGAGACTGAGCCAGCCCTAGACAAATGTCTACTTGCTTTCTATTCCTTGCCCTCAACTAGTGTGGTATTGATTAGCATTTTTGGTTTGGCAACTGTTAGGAAGGATTGAGTTGGAAAGAAAACTGCTTAAGAGTCTCCAACATGATCTGCTCAGTTTTGGATGAAGATAACAAGGCTTGGGTACCATCCTCCTCCTCCTAACAAGAACTCCCCCTTCCTTTCCTGTTGCCTAAACAATCTCCATGGTTCCCAGGAGGGTTGGAAACTTCACATCCCCTAGAGAGGATGCTCCAGGCCTCAGGTCTGGAATTTGTGGTGATACAGCCTGGGCTGTGAATACTAAAGAGTCCATTTGTACCGACAACTAACAAGATGGCAGGCCTGGCATTTTGAAACCTGGATCCCCACGTCCCTGGGGAAAGGAATGCACCCCTCAGTGGTGTTAACAGAACCTGGATCTCAGTGTCCCTGGGGAAATAAATACATTTCTCAATGGTGTTAACACCGGTGTGACGTCCACAGTGCAGTGGAGGGCTGACCCAACTGTGAACTTCCAGAATGAACTTGGGACCCAGTGACCTCTGACACTCCTCAGCTTGTAACTGCTCCCTGGGGAAAGAATCCTGGCAGCTGTGTTAAGTCTTGCCATCAAAAATGGGGCTGTGAGGCTGGAGAGATGGCTAAGCAGTTAAGGCATTTGTCTGCAAAGCAGAAGGAGACAAGTTCAACTCCCCAGTACCCACAGAAAGCCAGATGCACAAGGTGGCGAATGTGTCTGGAGTTCGTTTGCAGTGGCTGGAGGCCCTGGTGCACCCATTGTCTGTCTGTCTGTCTATCTGTCTGTCTGTCTGTCTGTCTGTCTCTCTCTCTCTCTCAAATAAATAAGATAACATAAAATACAATAAATATTTTTTAAATGGGGCTGCGATGCCCCAGCTCTCCCAGGCAGCCCAGTCCAAGTTGTCAACTTTTAAAATGACAGGCTGGATGGCCACTTCAGTTCACAGACTTTTAACTGCGTTTGTTATACAGCTGCAAAGGGAACTGACTCCAGAGCCCTTCCCGGCTCTGCATGAGAGCCCGAGACTGAGAAAAGAAGGAATGAACTCCAGGCCCCATCAACTAGTTTGGGAGAAAGTTTTGGACATACAAAGCCTCGAGCTGGACGAAAGCCAAGAGTCAAACAAAAGCTAAGTTCTCAGGCAAGCTCTCCAGGTGTAGAAGATTTGTCCTTAAATGCATTGGTTATTCCAGCCAGCACGCATTTATTACATGCTTAACTGGGACCTGTACTGTGGGGCTATCCCTTAGGTCAGCCAGCATCCATGGTGTGGGCAGGAAGTCACCCCATGTCCAGACAAAGGTCAGCATCTCATCTGCAAACGCTCATGTCACTACTCAGTCTTCTTGACATATTTGCTCTATTGAGGGGGGAATTCACGCCAAATCCAACATGCATCTGATAGAGATATTCTTTTTTACTTTTTCCCTGAGTCTAGTTTATTTTACTCAATGCTCTCCAGTCCCATCATTTTTCCTCCAAAGGTCATAACGTTATTGATTTTAGGGTACAATAACATACCCTTTTAGGTATCTATTTAGGCTGATCACACAACTCGGCTATGGTAAGCAGTGATGTGATCAACATGTACATTGACTTTGGCTACTTAACGGAACCCCCATAGTTACTGAAATAACGTACATTCAGACCAACAGTGTGGAAGCACTTTTCTGCAAAATCCTGATGAGCCTTTGTCTTTTATTTTCTTGATGGTCGCCATTCTCATGCCCGGCATGTCAGCTAGACCCAGTGTGCAGGAGCAAACCTGTATTCCCACACGGAATCCTTCACTCGCAGCCCATCCTTTCTGGGAAGATGGCTCAGTGGGTAAGAGTACGCTCTACACACTCATGAAGACCTGGGTTCGATCCTTAGCACCCAGGTAAAAATCTGAGCAGGGATGCACATACCTGTAACTCCAGTGCTGAGGGGGCTGGGCACAGGATGTCCAGAGGGACTACATCCTCCATTGATTGTACTAATCTTGAGGGTGGGAGGAACTCAAGTTTGATGATGATGGTAGCTAAGAAAGGGCTTCCCCCTTCTGTCATCCACTGGACTCAGATGAGAAACTGGAGTGCAAGAGGGAAGGACGAGCCCACTACACCTGCCTGTTAGAATTCAAAGAAGCATGGAAAGATGCCTTTGTGAATTCTATAAATCTCAGAACAGCCAACACAATCCCACCTTGTGCGTCATTCCAGCTCAAATGTTCAGGCCCTGTGGGAAACAGTTCCCCTTCTCCATACCTATAAAAAGAGAGGATATATGTGCAGAAATTGACTGCTTGATGTTTGACAGGGAGCTTCATGTATATTGATGAAACTATATTTAAAATCTGGTTAAGCTTAGACTCTCAAAACTAGGAGACACGTCCAGAACAGGAATTGACAAGCACTCTACACTATTATCTCAATTTAAACACATGAAGTAAAGTTGGAAGAAGGTGGCTTTTGGTGTCCAAAAAACCCCCATAATAAACAGTAAGAACAATGAGGTGATTACATCATTGTCAGTCCATTACAAAGCGTACTTACATAGATCTGCTTAGGATATCATACAGCCTCTAGCTCCTAGGCAACAAACCTGTATAGTCTATTTTTAGACAGAAGACGGTAGGCAATTATAACAGAAGCACACACACACACACACACACACACACACACACACACACACAAGACCATAGAAAAGGCATGAAGACCCAAAATAGTGGGCCTGCTTAGGGTCCTAACTACTAATGGAGTTTGCAGACTAGAAGTGTTCTGGGTGTTGATGAGTGAGTGTGAGACACTAGGACATGGCTGTACACTCCTGTGCGCTTTCAAACACTCCACACTTACACTACATCGAAGTCATATTTTTTTTCAAGAATAAATTAACGTTTGCATAGATGCTAAGTGTTTCTAGAAAGGTTTCACTGAATGTGGGTGTCACCACAGCACAGGCTGGGGTCCCAGAGGAAATAAAGAGAAGAATGTGAGTTGACAGGTAACATTCATCTCTTTTTCTGACAATAGATGAAATGTATCCAGTTACCTCACACTCCTGATATCGTGATTTCCACGCCGTGTGTTGGGCTATATCCTTGGAACTATGAGCTTAAATAACCCTTCCTTCCTTAAATTGCTTCTTATCAGGTATCTGGTACCAGCAATGAGAAAAGTAACTAATACACTAAGTTTCCTGTAAGACTGACATTATAGACTATATTTTAATTGGCTCTTGTAATAGCAATAGCTTAAAGCGGAAACACATTATACAGCTATACAAACTTATTTTCTTGCCTGCCTAGCATGTACAAGACCTTGGGTTCAATCACCAGGCATGCACACACACACACACACACACACACACACACACACCTTCTTTATATCCTTATTCTATAAGATTTTTTTCATTCTGCATTTTATTTTACTTTTCAACTATTTTTTTTTGTTAAAAACTAAGGCATAAACACACTCCCTAACCTGTCTTTGCAGGGTCAGAGTCCAACACCACTGCCCTCTGCCTCCACGGCCCGTTCCTCTGGAAGGTCTTAGGGAAGACAACACACATAGAGCTGCCACCTGTGCCAATGCCCCCTTCTGGAATCCTTCCTGAAGGACCTGCCTGAGGCTGCTTTACATTGAACTTTTTAAATAAAGGGATTATATTCGAAAACAATGGTAAAATTTTCCTATGGAAATGTACAGACCAGCAGCAACATAGCTGTTTATTATCATTACTATGTATGTATAGAATTGTATTTGTTATATGTTTATGACATTAGCAATACTGGTTTATTTGCACCAGTGACACCATTAACTTATGAGTTACATATTGTGCTTTATCATAACCTTTTATGACCACCGCTGTAATGTGGTCTCTCATTGGCCAGTTATACAACACACACTGGTAATAGAGATTACAGTCCTAAACCACCAGAGTAATATAGAGGAAGACATTTGAAAATCAGGCTAAGTCTCGTTGTCCAACTCTACAGGTATCTTTGGTCTGTTTCAAGATGTCCTTTGTGTTCATTATCTCTGCCTCCAGACACGGGAAGGGAAGGAGGGGAAAAGAGAGGTGTGTCTTTCCTTAAACATCACTTCCTGGAAGTCGCACACATCATCCACCATTGGCCAGAATCTAAACCCATGTGACTATTGACATGTCTCTACTCTTTTTCAAAGGGAGGCTGGGACTTATGATCTTTATGACACCATAGGCTAAACAAATTAGAATGATACGGGTTGCTGATAATTAATAATTGTAAGCAACACGGGGAAAGAGAGAGTTTTGGAATCCTCCCTTCCCCCTCCTCCTACTCCGAGTTCTTGTCCTCTAATGCCAAAGAATTGTACACAGGGGCAGAATTAAAATTTAATTACGTATTTATTCTAATTTAGTAGATTAGGAAACGGGGAGTTGGATGGGGAAATTTCCCAGTCATCATGTAGGAAGTTACAGAGTTCTCCTGCCACCAGTGTGGGAAAAACACATGTCAGAGAGTTCACAGAGCTTTTATTATTTAGTTAGATAAACAGCCCAAGAAAAGATAACAGAAAGCTCCCTTTATGAGGAAGAGAGATTCATGAGAGAAAAATTCTGGAGCCTTCCCCCCTACCCCAGCCATCAGCTGGAGTAGGGGCATAGGCCTTACCTCACTGAGGCCTGGGTCAGCAGTCTTTCTACTCCATTGCCATGTGGAGGAAGAGAGGGCCCACTTCCTCTAGGGAAGCTAGTTTTAAGTCCTCCCCAGGTGAGTCAGAGAGACAGCTGATTGGTTTATATTTGACCAATCAGTTTTAGCACCTAGGTTGTAGCTCTAACTAAACACCTCCCCCTCAAGGGGAGGGGCTGGAAGGGTAGGGGTGGTCCCTGCAGACACCTGACTGTCACAAGAAGACCAGATACAGGAAGAACAGATACTGTTAATACACAGTGGAGTATTGGTCCTAGAAGAAATAAGAACCTTTATGTTCTTTCTTTTCTGTCTGACTCTGACAGCACACCCGCCTTCTCCATTTCAGCCACACCTCACCCCCCTGCATTTACCCAGATATATTCCTGTCCTCTGTGTTCTGATTGTTTGAGTCCCTGTATATTCTCTCTCCTTCCCAGCTTCTTCTCTCCTGTCTCCACTCCAATTCTCTGGGCTGTTCCCGTGTCTCCTTTGTTCTCTGCAACATACCTTATGTCACTTTCCTGTTTGTCCAAGGCATTTTCGCCAGCTGTTAATACTCCATTTTCCTCTGCTTGGCTGCAGGTGGCCTTCTGAACGGTCCTGGGCATCTTCATCTCTCTCCTCAGTGTCCCCTCAGTCCCTGCCTAACACAGGAAGGGTTTCAAAACCCCGTAATAAAACTCTGCAGCTCGTGGGGTCTGTCAGACGCTGTGCTGTAAGCCACTGGGATCTTTTGTAAGAAACTTTTGTATGAGAACACATTTATACGGCTCTAATATTAATACTAAAATAAAGAAACATAATGAGGGGTCTTCATGCAGTTGATTTATTTTGTCCCTCAAAAGGAGCCATAGTTTTAGGGTCTATTCTATATCCAGAGTTTATGTATATACAGGCAGATATGAATATAGGCTTATTTCCCTCCATTACTTATGAAGAGCACACACTCATCAAATCCTACCAATCTCAGCAAGGCAGGAGAGAGAATAGCCTCATTTCTTTCCCACAAAGGCACAGACCCCCATGGTCCTCTCAAGAGACGGAAACCTAAACTAAGTTCCAGAAAGAGAGTTCTGTGAAAAGGGTAAATGCATTGTGCAATAGGGTAGCTATTGTGGTGTGGCATTTTAAACTTAAAAAAAAAAGCCAAATGTGAAAAAGGTTATCGTCCAAATATTTTAAAAAATCACACGCATTTTTTTTTCTAAGGAAATAGACCTTGAAGATAGTCAGGGCAAATTATCTCATTGTCATTGGGTTGTTCTGTCACATTTTCAGTGGGTAAGGCTGGGCACCAGGTGTGAGAAATCACCCTGGCTTAGCTCTCTCTCCCTCTCTCTCCTTCTCTCTCTCTCTCTCTCTCTCTCTCTCTCTCTCTCTCTCTCTCTCTCTCTCTCTCTCATAAGCACGAGCATTTCAACCCAGTGATTTTTCTTGGCATTTACCAAAAGGCCATTTCTGCCTGGGGTTTGTACTACGTCAAAGCTTTTCATGGAGTTAGAGACAAAATGACAAATTTCACACATTGGAGACACTTTCCTGGAGGCAGCAACTCAGCTTTGCATCCCACTCTGAGAGAGCCAAGTGTTGGAAACATTGCAGCAGATCAAATGGCTGGGCCATCTGTGGTTTTTCGCCCATGGCAGGAGGGCTGGGCAGGAGCTGTCTCACTGCACCTCAGCAAAGGTACTGGAGCGGGACCATGGAGAAGGGCACCGGGTCTTTCTGTGCCCAACAAATGTCCTGTGAATTCTGAGTTCCCGACACGGCTGAACTTGAGGATCGAATGTGCATCTCACAAAGGCTAATCTGCAGGGAGCTTATATATTTAGAAGCCAGTACGAGGTCACATGGGTCAGAACTGCCAAAGAATAGAAAGAGGGAAGGAGATTGAGGAGAAACCAGCACCCATCTTCACGCGCTAGGTGTGGCCATACATGCCTGGAATCTCAGTGCTGTAGAGGCAGAGACATGGGTCTCTAGAGCTGGCCGGCCAAGATTAGACAGTGAATCAGTGAGAGACCCTGCCTCAGATAATAAGGCAGAAAGTGATGGAAGAATACAACCAAAGTAACACATGTACCCATACACACATGTGCCTACACACAGGCATGCACATCACACACAAAAGAAAGAAAGAAAGAGACAGAAAGAAAGAAAGAGAAAGAAAGAAAGAAAGAAAGAAAGAAAGAAAGAAGAAAGAAAGAAAGAGAAAGAAGAAAGAAAGAAAAAGAAAGAGAAAGAAGAAAGAAAGAAAGAAAGAAGAAAGAAAGAAAGAGAAAGTAGAAAGAAAGAAAGAAAGAAAGAGAAAGAAGAAAGAAAGAAAGAAGAAAGAAAGAAAGAGAAAGTAGAAAGAAAGAAAGAAAGAAAGAAAGAAAGAAAGAAAGAAAGAAAGAAAGAAAGAAAGAAAGAAAGAAAGAAAGAAAGAGGGAGGGAGTTGCTGCTTCAACCTGCCACAGACCAGCCTGAAGTGACTCCCAGGCCTCAGCATACTAGTCACCCTGGGAGGGCCAGGACACACAGGATGGCTGGGACAGACTGGCCCATGCTAACACCTGGTGAGGGGATGACCTCTCCATTGAGGTTGGGTGAAGCTGGAATCAGAAATGTCTTGAGGCCAAGATCCAGGAATTCACCAAGTTATGAAGAAGGCGAAGCTTATCTTAGGGTTTCTGGACCCTCCTCTGTGTATTTCTAGTTTTCAACAGTCCACTGTCCTTTCCCTCTGGACTGTGGCTCCCTCTCTTTCTCATCTTAAACATGGTAAAGTGACACTTTCCCAGTCAAGGCTGCCTGTACTGTTCCACTCCATAGTCTGAGATGAGCATGGTCTGTCTTTCACCACCCTGCCTTCATCCCCTGCCATCCCCTGTCTCTCTCCCCAGCATTTCAAGAACCACATGGAGCTCCTGGCTGCTCCTTCATCACCAGACTCCCACCTCTAGGTGAGATTTTGTGTGTGCCAAGTACCTGTCTGGAATACATCCCACCCCCATAACTACATGACTCTGTTCCTGGGGGCTTGGCTTCTCCTGAGTCCTCTGCTTAAAGAGGCAGCACCATTTACCCCTTCCTGCTAGAAATCATCCTCTCCCTCAGGTGAATGTTTCTCCATAGTACTTACCACAATCTATATATATATATATACCATCTATTTTACTGATTAATTTCTCCAGCACATTCCCCAGTGCACACTATCATAGTGCCTGGCACACCAGAGGGCACACATTTTCTTGAATAAATGAACACAGGAATGGAGGGATGTGCCCCCCCCAATAAAACGACTTGCTCTCTCCAGCTATAGAAGAAGCCAGCTAGAAATCCTTGCACACGAGGACAATGTCCCATCCCAGCCTCGTGTCAGCACCACGAGAAATGAACTGTTGTCTTTCCTGCATTTTGAATGGGATGCAAAGGCATTTCCCGCAGAGGGCCAGCTCTCGTGTCATTATGGCTGAGGTACAAGATTTTGATTAGAGTTTTTGTTGGTGTTACCCTCTTCCTCTTCACTGTCTGGGCGAGTCTCAAAGGGTTAACAGTCAAATATGGCAGCTCAGTCCTGTCTCAGCACAGCTGAGTGGAAGGCCTGAGATGCTCATGGTACAATACACATCAGATGGGCTCAGCCCTCAACATCAGACAACTGTGACCCAAACACTGGCTGATGAGCCATCAGCACAGGATGGTTTCTCCTCACCTAAGCCATGCCTTCTCCTTCATTTATATGTCCTAGCAGGGCACGGGGATACTCATTTTCAAGTTATGTACACGTATACATATAGGTATGCATATGGTCAACACACACATGCACATCTATGTCTGTACCTGCTCTGAACTTCAGCTGGGATACAGTGAGGTCAGAGGTACACGGTAGGAGAAGAAGGAGAGAGGGGGGAAGGAGCTCTCTGTAGTCCAGTCATAGCAAAACCTATTTCTTCTTTATCCTGATAGTTGCCAGGATTCAATTAGAGAATTCATATTAACACCATTTTACAGTCTTGTATATTAACCACTCAACACCTTGATCCACAGTGAAGTCCATCCCCTCCTTATCCTGGTGGCTGCCAGGATTCAAATAAAATAATCCATGTTAACAACATTTCACAGTAGCACATTGTAGCCACTCCACACCCTTGACTACTCCTATTTATAAAATATTAACAGACATGAATAAGGAATAGATAGATAGAATCATGAAAACAAAAATGCAAACACCAGTTCTGATTCAAGTGGCATAGGAATTGAGTGACTTCCCTCCCAGCCTACCTTATTATATCTTTCCTTTCATTGTTTGCTTTTTCTCTTGGGCACCAAAGCTAGACCCCTAGTCTGCTGCTTCCACTGACTTCCCAGATCTCCAGTCTTTGAGTTGCCTGAGCCAGAACAAAGTGTAATTAACCTTGATCCTTTGTCTCCCAACTCTTCTCTAAAGTATAATAAATCCTACTGACGATTCGAAATATCTCCCAAATTCACCCACTTGGGACCACCTTCATCACTGTACTCTGGTCCTATCATTGCTCTCAGACAGAACACCCTCCACTCAGAAGCCAGGAAGTTCCAGTATGCAAACCTATCTATGTTCCTCCTAAGTTCAGACCTCAGCAGTAACTCTGTCATAATTCAGATCTGAAACGCCCCTGCAGAAGCTCATGTGTTGACGGCTTGGTTCTCTGTATTATGTAGAGTTGAGGGGTCCCTGGGAAGTTAATGGGTCAGGAGGGCTAAAACATCATCAGCAGATTAATCCATTGATAGATTCTTCATAATAGCATGTCAGGAAGTGGTGGAAACTTTAGGAGATGGGCTTTGTTGGAGGACACAGGGTACTAGAGGATGCTCCAAAGAGTATCTATTGTTCCCAGTTCTTCCCTGCACTCTCAAGTTCTGAGGTACGAAGAAGCTTTGTTCCACCACAGACTCCCTGCCAAGGCCTCACCAAGGCCTAAAGGGCAGAGCCATCCATGGAGCAAAGCCTCTAAATTCATAAATAGTTCCTCTTTTTAGATTATCTATCTTGGGTATTTTGTCATAGCAACAGAAAAATAATACAGGCTTCCACTTCACCCATATCTCTACAATTGTTTAACCATCTTTGATATAAGCTGGCTCTATTGACCTGTCTCTACTTATCTCCTGCCTCTTCTTCTTTTCCATGACCCTACACAAGCCCTTCTAGCTTCTGGATTAGTCCTTAAAATACCAAGAATGCTCTCACCACAGGGCCTCTGTCACTGGGCCTCTGTCTCTGCTTGGCCCCTTTATTCACTTCCAAGTGTATGTTCAAGGTCATCTCACCAGAAATACCATCCCAACCACCACCCAAACACTCACACTATTTCCATTGCCATTGGGCAGATCTCTCTGTTTCAACTTGTTCTTGCCCACCACTTCTTATCCACCACTATTGTAGTTAGCACCTTCCTATTTCTGGGATAAAGGACCTAATCAAAACCAGTTGATGGGAGGAAAGTGTTATTTATTGTTTTTATTTTGGCTTAAGTCTCAAGGGGAAGCTCCATGATGGCAGGGGAAAGTATGGTGTGAGCAGAGGGTGGACATCAGCTCTGCCACAGCAGGAGGGAAACAGCAACAAGAGAGTCTAACACTGAGAAGGTCTAACTCTGGAAAGCTAGGGCTGATAAAACTCAAGGCTGCCCCCAGCAACATCTCCTCTAGCAAGGCTCCACCTCCCAAATTGCCATCAGCTGGGAACCACGCATGAAAATCACATGAGTTTATGAGGGACTTCTGACTAGCGCATAGTAGAAAAAGGCTCCACATGACCAGGAACTTATCTTCATTATGGGAACTGTGTAGTAAATAGGAGACAGATGTGTGTGTGTGTGTGTGTGTGTGTGTGTGTGTGTGTGTGTGTGTGTGTGTGTGTTCTATTAGAGACATCATCTTGCTAAGTAGCCCACACTAGCCTTGAACTCACTATGAAGTCCACACTGGCCTTGAATGGACAATTCTCCTACGTCCTGATTGCTGGCACCCATAACTACCACATTTGACTCCATTAATATTTTGGATTAATTGAATAAAGTTAAAGGTCCAAATGAGTGCTAATTAATTCCGATGCCTTCCTGAATGACAGAGACAATGTCATTTATCCTCTTGATAGCATAAAACAAAACAATAAGTGCATTTCTCCCAGCTTCATCGATACATCTGCTTCCGGGAAAAGCAGTGATATTGAAACGTCCTCGGAAGTTGTGGGCTTCCATGTCTGTGTCTACATGTGCAGCAGTGTAAGGGAAACTTTGTGGGAAGGAAGTGGACAGCCAGTCTCCAGACTGCTGTGTCCAGTAGCTACAATCCCTGCTACGGTTAGGACTCTAACTCAGCTGCTCTCTTGACAAGATCTGTGCTCACTGTCATCATAAAGAGTAAACCCAGATGTTGCGTTTAGCTTTCTGTGTTGCTGCCCAGAAAGAACCCAAGCAAAGCGGCTTGTAGAGGAATGGGTTTATTATTAGGCTTATGGACTCGAGGGGAGACTCCATCCTGGCAGGGAAAACGATGGCATGAGCAGAGGGGTGGACATCACCTCCGCCACAGCACTGCAAACAGCTGCAGGAAGGTGTGCCAAACACTGGCAAGGGGAAGCTGGTTTATAACCCCGTAAACCCACCCTCAACAATGCAGTGAGGTTGTAAAACCCAAACTGCCATCAGATGACGATCGATCACTCAGAACACATTCATTTGTTTGTGGGGGACACCTGGATCAAACCATGACACCAGATGAGCTGCAGCAGTGCTCCCCATCACCAACCTGTCTGTGCGCTCTGTTTGATCACATTGATCATGGGAGTCCAATACACCAAGATGGAGAACCACTGCCCCTGGGGAAATAAGAGCTTACAGGAGGAAAATCGTGAGAGCCATGCTAAGTCGAATGCCCGTGTCGTGGCTTTGGTGTATTAGGCCATGAAGTAAACGTGACAGAGGCAAGAGGGACTTCCTTCCAAGAGAGGGAGATTCTATGGCTTCCTCGTCATCCAGCTCTTACTCCAATCCAGCTGTTCCTGGCTGGCTGGCATAAAAGAAATTAGCAATGTCACCTGCTTTCCAAGGAAGTCTGCCATACTCCCAGCAACCAGTATCACCGCTTTCACTAACTGGTCTGACCCTGTGAGGCCCTGTAAGAGTCATAGGGATTAAAGGGCCCTGGAGATTGATTTGTTCTTCATCCGCTCATAGCTGTTTTCACCCCTTGTCCCACCCCAGTGCAACCCCAGCGTACAGGAAACACGAAACACTATGGGAGCAACACAGATGCATGGGATTTTGTTGGAGGAAAAGCAGATCGATGGCCTTCGGCTGCTTGCACTACATCTTTGTGCGTTGTGAAGAAGGATTCTTGTAGTTAACATCTTCAGCACCTGCCTGCTATTACAATTACTACAGTTATTACAGGTACTGATGGACCCTTGCAGGACTCAGGAGCAAGTGGTGCTGGAAAAAAACACAAAATCACATAGGAAGAGGAATCACCTCTTTCTGAAATGTGAACTGGCTCGTGTCACCTGCCTGAGTGAGCTTCATGATGTTTTGACATTGTACTTAGAATAAAATCCAAATATCCTAACAACACTGAGCAATAATAATAACAATAGGATTGAATAGACATTTTTCCAAAGATGACATATAGTCAACAGGAGGAGAATATCCAGAGACATGGCCCCCCTCAGTAACAACATACAAAGGGGGGTTGGAATCAGGTTGACTCCTAGGCTATCTATAACCCCCTACCCCAAGGACTGATCCAGTTTGCCCATGGAGGAGGATACCCAGTAGACTGGGGACAGGGAAGAGGGAAATCGGGAAACTTGGGATACCAACACATTATTTGCTCATTCAGTGTATGTAAATATGGATAATAAAGATATATTTTATTTTAAAAAATGCCCAACCTTTCAAATCATTAGGAAAATTTTTTTTCAAGTTAGCGTCTCACGTTAGCCCATGCTGACCTGGAATTCACTCTGTAGCTCCAGTCCAGCCTTGAATTCATAGCAAGCCTCCACCTCAGCCTCCTGAGTGCTGGGGCTAAAGGTGTGTATCACCACACCTAGCCTCATTAGGAAGATGCACATCCAAAGCACAGAGAGTTACTGCCTCCCACCCATTACAGTGGCTATTTTCCAAAGCAAAACAACAACAGAAGAATAAACAAAAATAACCCTAAAATCCAGAAAGTATAAATGTTGGCAATGATATAAAGAAATTGGAATATTTGTGAACTACAAAATGGTGCAACCACTATGGAAAATACTTCAATATTTTCTCAAAAACTTTAAATAATTACTATATAATTCAGCAACTCTATTTATGGAACATACCCCCCAAAATTAAAAGTGGACACTTAAGTGTGTATTTGCTCATAAATGTTTATAATGGTGTTATTCACAATAGCCAAGAGGCAAAAACAAGTCAAGTGTCCCTTGATAGAGGACTGAATAAGCAAAATGTGCAATTTCTATATAATGAAAGAAAATTCTCATACAAGATACATGATTCATTCTCTTCTCCCAGAGAACACTTATTTTCATGGGCATAACTGCTCTTCATGGGCTAGACAGTATCATTGATGGGCTTTCTCATCTCTCTGAAATGAAATCTCATGGAGACAGGGAGATCATTGAGGTTCACTGGTCAGCCATTCTAGCCCGATCCACAAGCTCCAGGCCAGCTGAAAAACCCTGTCTCCAAGAAGGTGGACAGTGTTTCCAAAGATGAAATGCAAGGTTGTCCATGGGCTTCCACATGCATGTACATGCACGCCTGTGCACACACAACGCACCTGCACACACACAAACATACATATCAGCATCCATAAACACACACATTAATAAACAAAAACTGAGGAACTGCAAGAGGATCAGGGACTCTGCAGCTCAGCATGGAAAAGAGCTGATCAGGCCAAACTCATTTTGCTTTCATGTGAGAAAAACAAAAACATAACAACAACAACAACAAAATAAAACAAAACCCCAGCTACCTGGCTTTGAGCCATTATTCATATGGAGGTGTTCCTGCTCTGGTTACAAGAGCTGGGATGACTGTCATGAACATGCACCATAGGCAATGTTTTCTGTTCACCAGTGCCAAAAACCTTCCTTGAAGCCAGGCATGATGGTTCATGCTTATAATCCCAGCACTCAGGAGACTTGAGGATGACAGTAAATTCTAGGCCAGCCTGGACTCCATAGCAAAGTTCTAGGTCAATCTGAGCTACATAGAGACCCTGTCTCAGAATGAATGAATAAATAAATAAATAAATAAATAAATAAATAAATAAATAAATAGAAGCTTTCTTGCTGGGCATGGAGGACACACACCTGTAATGCCAGCACTGAGGGGCCCTGAGGCAGAGGATTGTGAGTTCAAGGCCACATTTAGCTATCTAGTAAGTCCTTATTTTCAAAAAGAGATAGCTGGAGAGATGGCTCAGTGGTTAAGGCACTTGCCTCCAGTGCCTAAGGGTCCGGGTTCAATTCCCCAGTACCCATATAAGCCAGACCAACAAGGTGGTGGCCCTGGTTCTCTCTCTCTCTCTCTCTCTCTCTGTATCTCTCTCTCTCTGTATCTCTCTGCTTGAAAATGAATAAATAAAATATTTTTAAAAAATAAAAAAGAGAAAAGTAAAAATAGAAATCATCATTCCCTGCTCATCTCTGGAGTTTGTAGTTCAAATCTTCCATTGAATGCATTGATTTTTGTATGTGCCCCTCTAGATGGCAGCCTTCTTGGACATGCAAACTGTCTTACTTGTCAGTGTGTTTCCCTAATGTGACGAAACCAAGCTCAGGAACCATTTCCTGTGGAAATAAATGAAGGTGTGAATTTCAGCCTGCTTCTTGGGAATCGCTTCCATTCTGTAAGACTCTCCTCTGTACAACTGGACCAGAATGTGCCTTCTGTTGGTTTCCTGCCCTTGCTGGTCTCTGAGTCAAAGCTTGGTTGCACCCTTAAAGAACCTTGTAACACAATTTTGACATGCTGCAATGAATGTGATTGTGTCTGTCTGTCTCCATGTGGGCTGTTCCTCCAGGGCTTGCTCTGTGGCTAGTAGATTGTCAAGTGAATAGGTAGCTGGCTGGATGAATCAATTGACTAGTGAGCGAGAGAGTGGACTTATCAGAGGAAGAATTTGAGACTGATCCTATCTCAAGTCAAAGCAAAGCCCAAAATGAAGTCTTGGCAAAGACTGGCCTGATCCTTGTCTAGAGTCTGGTCTAGAAAGGGCTCTGGCCCAGGAGATGTGAGTGGGAGAGAGCATTGTCAGGTCGGAATTCAGGCAACACCTTGGTCCCCTCTCCCAGCCAGCCTCAAGAGAAGTTTCAACACAGAAACCAAAGCCTGCCTCCTGAACAAGAGATAAAGCCCCCCACCTGCTGTGTCTCTGTCTGGAGGGAGGCACTGTCCTTCCTGATGCTGAGAGCTATGTTCCACTGGCCCCTTGCCCCAACCTGGACATTCCCCTTAAAACCCTGATCTTGATCTTGCCTTGCGCTCTTTCCCATTTGGGAGATAGCCTGGAGCTGGGGGGGGGGGGTCTCCTTTCTCCTATTGAAGCCTTTCCTTTCAGAGCCTTCTCTCATGGTGGTCATTTCCAAACTAACAAGCACCACCTTCACTCTTCAGGGATCTTATCTCTAAGCAACTTTGAAGATTGTGTCAGCTTTACAGCGCACAGGTAAGCCCAGTAGCCAGAAGGGAACTAGAGAACAATGCTATCTCCACCTGTGCTGTCTAGTGCAGACACTACACACCACATGTGGCTGTTGAGCACTTGCAGTGTGGCCCAATCAAATTGGGATGTGCTACAACTATGGAAGGACATTGGCCTTGAAAGACAGAGGATAACGGCTGGACATTTCTCATGAGTCATTTTTAATAGTAATGACATGTTGGTATAATATCTTGGATAGAGCATGTTAAATAAAATATACTTTTTTTCTTTTTTATTGTCCATAATGAGTTACATTGTTTAGTGGGCCAACAATGAGTTGTTATCCCCAATTCCCCAATGCCTCCCCTCCCCATCCCCGATCAGCTGGATATCCTCCTCTGTGAGCCACATGGATCAGTCCTTGTGGCAGGGGACCATGGATAGCCTAGTACTCAGCCTGGTTCTCCTGGCCCAAGTGTGTTGTTACTGAGGGGTGCCATGCCTCTGGATAGTCTCCCCCACCACGGCTCTCACGATCTTTCCGCCCCCTCTTCCACTCAGTTCCCTGAGTCGTGGTGGATGAGTATTAAGGCTGCTTTAATGTTGTGAACTTAGGGGTTTTTGTGTCGAGATTCATTGGTTTCTGTCTCACTGGCTTATCCTTTGTTGATTGAATGGCTGTGGCTGTGGGTCCCTTGTTCATCCCGTCATTCTCTGCAGGGTTCCCTATGGATCCTCCACGATATGACTGTGGTGGCTCATCTCTTGCCAGGATCTCAGCTTTCTGCCTGCAGTTGATTGGTAGGTGTCGTAGTCAGCCACACGCCACTGGGATGAATCTTCAATTCAGGCACGATTTGGGGAGGAAAATTTATTGAACAGATCCAGGGGAAGAAGTTAAGGGAAAGCTGGCCCCCTTTTACAGAAGCAAGCAGAGACAGAGACAGAAGCCCAGCACCAGCACCAAGCAAACACACTGTAACACACACTGTTTCACACAATGTAAAACTCCAGGTCAGGGATCTGGCTCTTCTTTTGCATATCTATCCTTAGTATTTTACATCCAAATTAGAAAGGGTCAATCCCCAGGAGGCTAGGCCAAAGTGGTACTTCCTCTAGCCAGAAGCAAGGAGACAATAATTTTAATAAATCCTTAATTCTTTTGGGGGACATTATTCAAACTACCACAGTAGGGTTATATGGGCCCCAGCTCTCTCGCTGTATCCTGAAAAACACAAACACAATCTCCATCAGAGAATGAGATCAGTATCGGTAATTATTTTATCCATTGCTTTTTACTTTTTAATGTAGCTACTAGTAATTTTTAAATCACACATATACCTGTATTTTGGACCATTCCTAGCAATTATTAGTACTGTAACTCAGCTACCTAATAAAAACCATATTGCACAAATCATTGTTTCTAAATCCTTTTATGAGTTTATCAAATAATTTCAAAAACACTTATTTCACTAAAGCTCTAACAAAACTTTGCTCTGGGGCTAGAGAGATTGCTCGGTGGTTAGATGTGCTTCCTACACAAGCATGAGGGGCCTAAGACTGCCAGAGTTCAGATCTCCTGATCCCTGGCCACAGGTGTCTATAACCCCATTCCTGCAGGGGAGCAGAGCAATAATCATGGACTCCTGCAAGCTCTAGGAACATGAAAAAAAACAAAAACCACTCTGAATTAAAAATAAGACCAGGCAGAAGAAAGAAGAAGCAGGAAGATGTTCCATGCTGGCCAATGAAGGAGGTGAGTGACCCTGCTGCAGGTGGGGGTATAGGGCATCACGAGGCCATACACACACACACACACACACACACACATACACACACACACACACACACACACAGAGAGAGAGAGAGAGAGAGAGAGAGAGAGAGAGAGAGAGAGAGAGAGAGAGCAAAACACAAAACAAAACAAAAAAAACTTTACTAAGAATGGATAACCATGAAGGCATTATACAATTTGGTTTCATAGCCAGGTGTTTTAGGGCTGAAACTATTTGTGAAAATTAAAGCAATTACAGCAATGGAAAAATTCTCAGATTGAAACAATTGTGCTGGAGAAAGTGAGGGAGCCAGCAGAAACCAGGAAACCTGTGTGAAGGGTTGCTTGCAGAACAGGTAGCATGACCACCCCGAGGGATTTGATGGACACCTGATCCATGGACCTATCCAACCCCAGTTTCTACCTGTGACTTTTCTCTTGAATAAGGAACTTTCCCTTTTTGCTGGAAACCATGTTTAGGAACTACTAAGCCTGCCATTTCCAAGAAGTAGATTTCAATGCTTTTCTTAGTAAATCCCCAAGTCAGGCACCATGACAACAGCCCACCTCAATCAATCCCCCATTTCCACAGGCCATGTAGAATTACTTAGAAGCATGGAGGAGAAAGGTCCCTCCGCTGTTAGCTTCGGGTCTTAATGCCATTCATTCACAATAAAATAAATAAATAAATATCAATAATGAAGAGGAAAAGAGTGGAGAGTCATACTCAGCCAAACATGTTTTATTATTTTATTTTATATATACACTATGACAGTTTATACTCTTTTTCTGTAGACCCTGTTCCCATTACCCAGGGAGCCCTCTTGCATGGGGTTATGGTATTCACTGTGGGGTCATGAAGACCTCAGCCAGTCTTTATAGGGTAGTGGGGTGACCATGCCTCAAGGTATTCCTATCCATTCTGTGGCTCTTACAATCTTTGTTCCCCCTCTTCCATAATCAAACATGTTTTTAAAAGCAGCAAGAATAATTATTCATAATAAAGATATTAATTTCCTTTAAAAAGAGGATTAAAAAATCAGCAAGAACTATTGTCGCTCTCTAGGGTGAGTTCGCTGGTAGTAAAACCTGAAAACAATGTAAAAATCATGCTTTTTAAAATGATTTTTTAAATTTACATTTTGGTGGGAACTTTTTTTTTAATATATATTTATTGTTCATAATGAGTTACATTATTTAGTGGGCAAACCATGCATTGTTATCCCAAATTTGGTGGGGAAATTTCCAATGGATCCCCCTCTCCCCTGTGCCCATTCCTCTGAGGGTCCTCTTCAGTGGGGCATCGGTAGTCCCTGAGGGGTCATGAGTGCACGCACCAGTCAGGGTAGGGAGGTGGAGGAACAGCAATACTTTTCTACCCTGTGGCCCTTACATTCTTTCCATCCTCTCTTCTGCAATGTTCCCTGAGCCTGGAGATGTTAGATTAGCTTTGAGCTCCACAGCCTTATTTTCTGCTTTGGTGAGTTTTGAGTGTTCTGGGTGTCCGTCACTATCTCCCTTGAGAAGATTCTCGGGCAAGAACTGCACTGGTGTTTCATCTGCCTCTTCCCCTGTCATGCTTCCTGGACCCTGGCAGCTGGGATAGAGATGACTCGTCCTGTGCACTCGGCTTTCTCATCTTGGGTCTCCTCAGTAGTTCCCAGCATCTGTAAAAAGGCAGGGCTCTAAGCAGGAGTGAGAGCAGCAAGGCGAGAAACATACAATTGGAAGTCATTTTGATGAGCATGGCCTCTCTACTTAGCCAAAGGACAGTGGTAGCTTCCCTCCAGGGTCTGTGACCTTCTTAGCCATAGGCTTTGGACTTGGTTCTCAGGATCAGACATGGATTCCCTTCCATTGACCAGGCAATATATCCAGTTTATTGCCCCATAATTTATGTCCCACTGTTGAGCCTATGCGGACATGTCTTTCCAGGCTATTTGATTTTGTAGCTTATAGAATCCAGAACTTGTCCCCAAAGTTAGAACAGCTTCCAACACTGTGACAGCTAGTTGTTAGGGAGCTGGCTTCTGTCACAATCCCAGCTTAATTTCTCAATGTCCTGTGACTGCAACCTGTGGTGTCTTCAGAAATAGGGTCTTACCATCTAGTTCTTTGGCAGAGCGCTTTGGCAATCGTCTGCATTTTTGGAGAGCCTCCTGGCCAATAGCTCACTCTGAGGGATGACCCAGTTCTGGCCCCAGGATTCACCTACAACAGTCCATGGTTTCAGGGTAAAGCTTTCTCCATTCCGGCAGAGTCTGTCACCCAAACTCTCCCTCACTTTCTCTCTCTCTCTCTTTTTGAGTTGTGTCTTTGAAGTAGCTAATGACAAGGTTTCTGTAGTACTGATTCATGCCATCTTTAGTTTTGGGAGTCCCCCTTTCTTCTGTCCCTTACCCCTGCCCCGCTGTCTATAATTTTATTGGGAACTTTAATATATGAACATACTGCAATTTTGTCCTATTCCCATTGGGTGGTCCTCCTTTGTCCCCTCTTCCCCACCCCACTCCGCCAGGTCCCTCCTCAGTGGGGATGTCGGTGATCACTCTGAGGTCACTGCCTGTGGAGAGGACACTGCCTCAGAGTAGCCTCCCACCCTGTGGCTCTTACATTCTTGCTCTTCCTTTTCGTCAGGGTTCTCTGAAGTCACCTGCTCTGGGAAGCTCCTGTCCCAATTAAGCTCTTTTTAATTGTCACCACTCTTTGTTACAGCACTCAGTGCACCTGCAAACTCAGTCTGTGCACAGGTTTATCTGTGTATTATAGGTTCTTCCACTTGCCCAAGAGCTCTGTAGTTGCAAAAATCTTGCCTCTCTTTTCATCTCTGTATCCTCAGGGCCTGCAGGTATATTTCCTTTCTATTGAGTCCTCAGTAAATACCTGTCAAAGGAGAGAATAGCCACCCAAAAGTGCTGTATAATTATGAAATAACCACCGAGCTTTTTTTTTTCCAAAAGGAAAACAGGATTTCTAGAAACACTGCAGAGTGCAGTCAGGTGGGAGAAAGGATTCAAACTGAAGGCTGTGGCCTTTTTTCCTCTCAGCGCAGGTCAAAAAGCCTATGCGTCAGAAGCAGGAGCAAAACTCCATCTCTGTAAGGACAGAGAAGGAAAGCAATTCAGAGCTTCAGAGGGGAAAAATATCTCCTAAGAGCTAGTCAACCCATAGAAGAAATGAGCCGAAAGAACAACTATGAAGGTTGAATTAAAAAAACTAACAGGCAGTCTTTATGTTGGGAGTTTCCAAAGACAAGTTAAGGAAATAATCCTTTCCTGAACTGGGTCTAAGTTGAATCAGCACATAAAGGAGTCCCTTAATATCTAGTGTAATGGTTCCCTGGAGTGTACCTTTACCAAGGACTGTCTCACTGAAGACACCAGAGGAGTGGGCATATGGAGGCTCATGGAAGAACCCCCATGTGGATTATCTTCTCCACAGAGCTAAAATCTTAATTTTTCAGTTGAAGACATCAATAGGCCACTACTCTTGGCCTAAATAAATAAATAAATAAACTTTGCAGAAATGAACAGATGGAGGAAAATTTCAAAGCAGCATCCTTTAACAGATAACAGGGTTTATAACAGCGACTCCCACACATGGATTTAGAAGTTCCAAATTTACACCTAATAGATGGGGCTTCCCTTCCCCCCCAGTACTGTCTGCATTGCTTTTAGAGACATGATGCCCCTGTACCTGGGTCCAACACCTTTCTCCAAGGTAAGAGCACTCATATCCAAACAGGGAGTATGCATTAGGGTCCCACTGGGAGGCACGGCTGGTGGGTTTATATGGCTTCTTCATTCTCTTCTTTTTCACACATATGACAAGTTCTGGATAGGTAAAATATGGTAAACTGGACACAGTTCAGTGAAAGAAGGTGTCAAGAATGCCTCTTTCAGTGGCATACAATGTCCTGTTGTGACATGGACACAGTTAACACTGAAATATGGGGGCTCCATCTAGCACTATAGAGAGACATAGACAGAGTAGGTGAGATTAGCACTTAGAAGCAGCCAGGTAGGAACCCTAGAGAAACTGAGAATTATTCAGGAGAGATCCCAAGACCCCTCAAATGGGATGAGAAGGATTTGTAACTTGGGTTCCCAGAGAGAGCTTTTAATGAGAAACCACGATTAGCGAGACCCGTATTTCCTTGCCCACCCCCACCTTAGTCTGATAATGGAAATCTGAATTTCTCTCATTATCAATACTGGACTAGAAGGAAAGTGTGTTAATACATTCATTGGCTATTCTGAAATTGTTTTAATATGTAGGAATAAAAATCCATAATTATGGGTGCCCTCCCTAGGCCTGAGGCAAAACCCTGTTGCTGAAGAAACCACACAATGCCATCGACCAGCATTGAGAGACCCTTCAACGTCCGGAATGGTATCCAGCCCCCAGAAAGCAGTTAGTGTAGTGCTAGAAGGCACTGCACAAGCTGACAGGGGAAAATGATCAACAACAGCTGGAGTAAACAGAGATCACTGACACGAAAAACAATCTGCGGTCATGAGTAGGCTGACCACACCCCCTACTGGGAGAGAACAGCAAACCAAGAAAGGAGCACTTGTGCAACGGAGGAGCCTGGGCCTGGGGGAGACAATCAACAGCTTTCAAATTTGGCCAATTTTCCACTTAGTGAGGGGGACCCCTTGTCTGGAAATTGGGATTCAGGGCAATAATTACCGGATCCTGCACTCTTGGGCTCCTGAGACAAGATGCACTGTGGGAGCGATTGACGGGGAGGCTACTAAAAATAGAATCTAGGTAATCCAGAAATGTGAATATTTGTTAACCTACACTGATCACACTCTCCGATGGATATTGTGCTTGTATTTTTCAGGATGCAGCGAGAGAGCTGGGGACCATCTAACCCTACCAACCGACTGTAGGCCGATACCTGAGATTCTGGCAAGAGAGGAGCCACCACAGTCGTAACGTGGAGGATCCATATAGAATCCCACAGAGAAGGATGGGAGGAACGAGGGACCCACAGCCACAGGCATTCAATCTACACAGGATAAGCCAGTGAGACAGAAACCAACGATCTTTGACACAAAAACCCCAAAACTCATAACCTTAAAGCAGCCTTAATACTCATCCACCACGACTCAGGGACCTATGCGGAAGAGGGGGAGGAAAGATTGTAAGAGCCGTGGTGGGGGAGACTATCCAGAAGCATGGCACCCTTCAGTATCAACATACTTGGGACAGGAGGACTAAGCTGAGTACTAGGCTATCCAGGGTCCCCTGCCACAAGGACTGATCCAGACGGCCCACGGAGGAGGATATCCAGCTGATTGGGGAGGGGGAGGGGAGGCATTGGGGAATTGGGGATAACAACTCAGTGTTTGCCCACTGAATAATGTAACTCATTATGGACAATAAATGTATATTTAAGACTTTAAAAAAATCCATAATTAGCCATGCCTCAAGGTTGTAGAAATTCTTTCGTGTTCCCTCTGGTCCCTGATCCTAGCACAATGGTCATAGCTTCATGCATGTTCTACTCACTCAGTGGCCTGAGAAACAATGCTGAGACACATGAGCCAGTTTTTATGATACCAGGTTCGGTTCCACTGGAGCTCGGTAGCAGGGAGTCATGGGCCCAGTAATAGAAGCCAGTAAGTGTGCTTCCAAAGACCATCGTGTTTCAGCTTCGGCTTCCCCAAGGAAGACTTCCTGACCTCCTGATCCAGGTCTCCATGAAACATGCTCCCCCAGCACTCAATTCTTGCAGCCCCTTACTGTAATCATGCATTTATAGAGCTGTTAATAATGTCTATCTTCCTTGCTGGACTGTGGGCACGATGGGTACAACATTTCTATGTTAGCCCCACAGTTGAAAATGCATTTGGTAGTGAATCCCAGGCTAAGGTGTAGCGTACCGCACACTATTTGTGAAGGGATTGAATGAGTAAATATATGAATCAGTTTATCAACAGCATTCAGGGAAAGATTTTTATACTATTCCTTCAATCAGGAGAGGGTTCAATGTCAAGAGAATTCCATAAACTCTAGTCAAGTGCCATAAGATCAAAAAGTTTAAAAAAATAATAAAAATGAACTTGACTTGGCTAGACTAGATGGAGATCTGACCTTGAAGATCATAAGCAAACTCCAATGTCTGTTACTGTCAAGTGCATAGTTCTTCAATAGAGTATTTTTTCTTACTCTTCCTCCTCCTCTTCCTTTTTCTTTTCCTCTCTCCTCTTCAAGTCTTTCCTATGGCTAAGAGTTGTTTGTATATTATATTTTACTTGCCACCAAAGACAGTCACTGCTTACCTTAATCTTTCTTACAGAAGACTTTAAGCCAACACTTTGTATTTCTAAGCCAATCTTATCAACAAAGCTTATTCTATTTAAAGGCTTGACCCCCATCAAAGCCGTCATAATCTTATTTTTTCTACTTTAAATTAAGATAGAAATAATGTGATTCTAAGTTTATCATATATATATATATATATATTTTACTTTCACAGAGGTCAAGCTTGTTTTAACTT
Organism: Zapus hudsonius; assembly: GCA_004024765.1. Classification (NCBI taxonomy): domain Eukaryota; kingdom Metazoa; phylum Chordata; class Mammalia; order Rodentia; family Dipodidae; genus Zapus; species Zapus hudsonius. The sequence continues at coordinate 36,057 of PVHP010000476.1, read as the reverse complement.
GAGAATATAAAGGAGACACAATAATACTTATAATACTTATACTCCAGGTATAGTTATCTATGAGGTATAATATTAAACTTCATATCAATTAATTCTTTTAGCATAACAGTGTGAAGTCTTTGTTGCTCTATCATATGGTGTCAGAAAAGCTGAGAAAAGAGACTATGCTAGAAGGAGCTGTGAAATATTTTGTTGGTTGAGAGAAGAATTATGAAAATGTATTTGTTATATAAATTATATCTTTATTATCCATATTTACATACACTGAATGAGCAAATAATGTGTTGGTGTCCCCAATCATCTGGGTATCCTCCTCCGTGGGCAAACTGGATCAGGGTAGGGGGTTATGGACAGCCTAGGAGTCAACCTGGTTCCACCCCCCTTTTGTATGTTGTTACTGAGGGGGGCATGTCTCTGGATATTCTCCTCCACCATAGCTCTTACAACCTTTCCTCCCTCTCTTCCACTCACTTCCCTGAGTCATGGTGGGTGAGTATTAAAGCTGCATTATTGTTGAGGTCTTAAGGCCTCTGTACTGCTGCTTTAGGTAGTGTTGAAAATAGTTGGTGTCTGTCTGTCTGGCTTATCCTGGGTTGACTGATTGGCTGTTGTTATGAGTCTCTTGCTTATCCCACCATTCTCTGCGGGGTTCCATATGGATCCTCCATGGTAGGTCTGGTGTGGCTCATCTCTTGCCAATGGCCTGCAGGGTTGGAAAGACCACTGCTCTCTCGCTGCCTTCTGAAAAATACAAACAGAATCTCCATTGGAGAGTGAGATCAGTATAGGTTAACTGAGATACACATTTCTGAACTGGCTAGATTCTTTTGTGAGTAGCCTCTTTGTAAATCACTTGTAAAGAGCATTTCTCTTTGGGGTCCCAAGATTTTGGTTCCCAATGCATTTTGCCCTGAGTCCCCAATTCCAGTTAAGGGCTCCCCATCACTGAATGGATTACTTGGCCAAATTAAAAGCTGTTGATTACCTCCCCTAGGCTTTGGCACCTCCAGAAAATGTATTAATGTGAGGCTGTTGTATATCCAGAAAAATATGAGTAAAGGGTCTCTACAAACTGAGGGTTTTTTTTTCTGTCTGTAAGATCATAATTCTAACCATGCCCTTCTTGTCAGTATGTTCTGGCTTTCCATGAGTCTTTAGGGTACCAAGCTTAGGATAACTGTGCAACAGTATCTTTCCTCTCCTTTTTCTGTCTCCTGTTTCCCCACATCACTCAGGGGTCTGGAAGACCTTTCTGTTTCTTTCAACAAGGAAGTGATACAGTAAATGCATACAAACTTTGGCATGTGTGTCTGAAATCAAATGAACTGTCTTCTTCTCCCAGGAGTTTTTGGTCAAGGACAAAACAACAGGCTTAAATCAAAACAATGTTTCCAAGGCCAAGGACATAGCTCAGTGGTAGAGTACTTAGCTAGCATAATCAAGGTCCTGAGTTCAGTCCTTAGAATCACACACACAGAGAGAGAGAGAGAGAGAGAGAGAGAGAGAGAGAGAGAGAGAAGAAATATGGGAGAGAGAGAAGAGGACAGGAAGGAGAAAGAGGTTTATTTTTGATAAAATTTTAATTTTCACTGATCTAGTGGCCAGAAGTTGACATCCTTGGGTTTAGACTGGTGAACACCTAGTCGGCCATCTTCTCACTCATTTTCCCTGCGACCATCCTTTGGTATTCAGAATGCTTCCAAGTTCTGATATAAGGATAGGATATAAAAGTCAGTTTCAGACATTTCTTGAATTCCAATTATAACGAAGTGCAATTAGTCCCAGGGGAAAAAAAAAGTTCATGTCTCATTCAAAAAGGAGTAGGAAGCACAGGTCTGAGGAAAATGTGACTATAAAAAAGAAGAGCCAAGTGCTCTCAAGATACGATCGTCACCTTGAAGGCCTCTAGCCAAAACAATTAAGAAATCACATGGGGTATGTAAATTGCCATCCCCATGACGGTGATTTCTACTGACCACACGCAGCGTGACTTCACTCCGACCATCTGCTGAGCACCTCACCATCACCCAGAAACTCTTCAGTGTCTGGAAGGCTGTCCTGAGCTCATGCAGCGACAGACTGAAAAGACACCATGCCAGGAGCTGGCTGCTACCCTTCTCTGAAGACTATACCAACCAGCTTGGCTGGGTTGGCTGGGTCGACCAGCCAGCCGTATCTAATAGAATTGTTGTCAACCATCTTCATTTTCCTTTTGACTTGACCCACTGAGTTTGAGATTCAAAAGAAATGGAGGCTGAAAATCTTTTCTTTGATGCAAAAATCAAGAAAATTGACACATTTATCTGCCTAAACCAAATCATGTCTTCCTCGTCAGGGTCTATTTTAGATTGGTAAGCAGAGGTCATTCTGCCTGTAATGAAAGAAAATGAGTTACAAAACAAATTTAGTATATTTGATGTTTCAATTTTTAAAACAGAGCATCTTTACATTGTGTTCCAGACTTGCACAGGAAGGGTCATTGCAGTCTTAAGGTACATGATAAAAGTTTGTAAAAGTTGATAGGATTAAAGTTTGATGAAGTTTGTAAAACTGCCCTTCATCTCTAGATGTCCAGTGCTTGATAATTATCAAAGTTGGCTTTCTCGATGAAGCTTAAAGTTACTGAGTACCAAGAAGATACCTACCAGTGTGGCATGTTGCCATGTGTTACCTCATTCGGTCTCAGCAAGTGTGTGATGAAGGCATCAGAGCAGGTCAAGTCCAACGCCAAGCAAGTGAGAGGACGACAGATGTCCCATGACTTCCTCAGGCCGACCGCCATGGCTAAGGAGCTAGGTGCATAACTCAAACCATCTTATTCTCTCTTTCGAACTTCCTATCAAATCAAGTTGGCTTCCCCCAAGACATTTCAATTCTGCTAAGAAGGAGAGAAATGAAAAAAAAAAAGCCAGTGAAAAATATTATACAGACATGTCTCATTAACAGAGCAGTTAATAAAAATGTCAGAAGGAAAACACTGATGGACTGCAGCAATGGTGAGGGAAGAAGTCATACAGTACAGGACATGAGTTGAACTTGAAAGTATTTGGAATAAGTGCAATTAGAGAGAAGTAAGTCATCTCAGTACCCAAGAATAGAGTGAAATTGGTCTCCACATGGAAAAAGGACTGGTTTGAACCACTTTGGGCTTCCAAGGACAACTTATAGGAGAAGAATGTAACATAAAATTAGAAAAAAAAGTTGAAGTAAGGAATGTGGATTTAGGATTGTAACACAATGGAAATCTGAAAGAGGTTTGAACACAGGCAATATATAAGATCTATAGAAACACTGATGAAATAAGGACAGCTTCAAGTAAAATCGGGGCACAGAAGCATGGGAAGCCTTCAGACATTTCTTTGTTAAGCCTACCACAAGCTACCAAGATTATAGACTAAGGTGGAGGGCATAGAAAGGACTGGGTGACAAGGTGACTTGAGAGAGGGAAGCCATCAGGATTTCACAATCTGTATCATACATGTAAGTGAGGCTGGCTGATAAAGATGCTACCTACTATCACAATGACATTGGAGAAGTCAACTCAACTCCAAGGAAAGGTCTTATGAGTCATCTTTAAGGTCTTGAGTCATCGTTAAGAGTCGAGCTATTTTCCTCATTTCCATTTAGCTGAGTCAAGTGTCATGTTGATTGAAATGAGAAAATCAAATTATCATTATAGTAGCTACTTACTGCTGTATACATGGAGGTGATCTATGCTTCACTTCACAACCTAAGCGATGCTTTCCGGGCCTTCTTCTTTAGTGAGGGTGAACACCGTGGCTGATCCTCTGATCTCTCTTCCCTTTCACTCGATTCTCTTACACTAAGTCCCTGTTACCCGCTTCCACGCCAAGACCTCAGCCTCCCCCCCACCAGAATCACGCTTTACATACTCTGCTGAAGAACACAGGAAATAAGCCCACAGCAGTGAAGGCATCAGAGCACAAGTCTCGGTGGGAATCTGAAAGCACCCTTGGCCTCTCTCATCCCTCTGTGACTGGCTCCCTCCTTGGCCATTCCAAATAGCAGCTCTTCCACTTACCAATGTGGGCACATACTCACCCTCCTGCTGAAGTACCACCAGCCTCTTGCGTGCCCATTTACAGGCTCCCCTGTCTCCACTGCCTCCCAATGCTGGTTTCGACCCCAGTACAGTGTCCATTCTTGCATAAGTTCACCTACTCTCCTCTCACAATGCCCTGCTAGCAAATTCAGGTTTTCAGCCCCTAATTGAGTTTCTGCCAAAACCTCCTTTAGCTGCTTTCCTGGCTCTTCCTTGAAATCTCCTCTGTGCGTCTGTACTGGTTTATATTGATTGTTAACCTGACGGGATTTAGCGTCACCTGTGTGGCATTGCATTGATTAAGTGTATGACCCACCTTAACAGTAGGCAGCCTCTGGGACTGTATATATAGGAGACCACTGATTGAACAGTGTCATTCATTCTCTCCGCTTCCTCACTGTGGGCTGAATGGAACCACTGAAGATCCTGCCTCCAGGCCTTCCCCGCCATAATTTCACACTAAGCTGAAATAAACCTTTCCTCCCTTAATCTGATTTTTGTCAGATATTGTGTCCCAGCAATGATAAGTTGACTAAAACAGTATACAGGAATATGTCCCTCAATAAAGGCTTGGAATGTCTACACACCACGGTGATGTCTCATAGAAGGAAAGCACTGCTGTCTGCTTAGCATCACTTTCTCTTTCCTCCTCTTGGAGATCACCAGGTACCCCCTCCTCCATTTCTGTTTCCCAAGAACCCTGTGAGGTATCCATGTCCTCATGTCTGCTGCCTTTTCTCCCACAGCCAGTCCCCTGAGTCCCTTCTCCTCCATGGCATCATTTATTCATGGCTTGAGTCCTGTCAGATTTGGCTCGTCTTCCCCAGGATGCCTCACCTGACACAGACTTGACCTGGCTCTTTGCTTTCCCTATACCCCATTCCTAGCTCCATGATCCTTTCTGCTCGTGCACTGCATTGTAAAACGTTCAAGCTCTCTACTCCTGCTGTAATTTTCATTTACTTGTCTGTGTCTCCCTAGTCTATTATTGGCTTCAAAGGATAGGAATAGTGCCAGTGCCATCTTTTGCATCTCTGGCAGGCAGCAGGAATTAATGCCAGGAATTCAGTAGCTTCCCAATCAGTGTTTACTGAATGAATGAATGAATGAATGTCTAATCCATTTTCCATTTCTGATGAATTGAAGGATAGATCTTTTCAGTCACATTTCTCTCTACCATTGTTGAACCCCTGAGTCTGAAAACTATGGTGGGTTAACACAAAGTTCAACTGAGGCCATTGTTATGGAATTAATTCTTTCTAGTTCTGTTCCTTTTCTAATAGTCAGATCTCACCCCAACAATGCCAGCTTAGTAAAATGGTTCCATCCCCCACTAAAACAGGCACGTCCATGTCCGAGAACTGATCTTCTTTGGGAAAAAAAATAGTCTTTGAGACATAATTAAAAATTTCACAAAGATGAGATGAAATGGAATCATGAGTTTTCCAGGTGGACACTAAACCTAGTGGAAAATATGCCTAGAAGAGACAGAGAGTGCAGACATGGAAAACAGACACGTGGAGATGGAGGCAGAGATGGGAAGACAGGAGAACACACCGAGCAGCACTGGGAGACCCATGAGTTCTAAGAGGCAAGAAAGGATGCCCACCTGGAGTCTCCAGAGGGAGCCTGGGCCAGGTGACACCTTGATCTTGGCCTTCTGACCTCCGAAACTATAAAAGAGTAGATGTCTATCACATAATCCCATCAACTAATCAAGTCAGGCCTAGGAGACAAATACATTATTCACTTTAGAACTGCATGAAGCTGCCCACAGGGACGGCCAGAGAACCCAGGTGAGCCCTGACTTAGGTCATTCTCATAAAATCTATTCTGAGCTCAGTTAACAATAGCAATAGGCTACTTGCATTATTGCTGCTAGAACAGCTTAGACGAATCGATCCTGTGACAAATGCCAGCCACAGTTCCTGTCATCTCCATCTAGTCCTCCCAGACCTATGAGCTAATCAGTGTTACTGACTCTTTATGTTTTGGACAAACTGGGCTGGGAGTGGCTCGTGCATTGTTGAAGTTCTCAGAGAAGCAGGCATCGGAGCCTCACTCACACACATCTCTGCATCGAGCGTAGTGGATGTAAAAGAGCATCTACGCAGAGCCCGGGGCTCAGTGCCAGGCCCAGCCGTCCTTGAGCAGGCTGCCCACCATGTCTGGGCTCCCTGACTCAGACATTTGGGGGTCTCCAAGTCTGCTTTGCTTCTGACAGGTCCTGATTTGCAGACCAGGTTGTTCCTCTTCACAGAGATTTTTCTTTTGCATTTGCATAGTGCCCTCCTGCCAGAATCCACACACCTGCTCAGCTCTGCCACCCCGTCATGGAAAAGAACCAGAAACGAAATAGAATCAGAGAACCAGCACACTCTCCAAGCCATACTGAGGGGCGGGGAGAGACGCACCTCAGACTTTCAAATGTCCCCTTTCTGCGGCAGCCAGGCCTTACCGACAAAGCAGGTCCCCCAGGCTGCCAGAAAACCAAGCTGCCTCTCATTCTTATATTTAAATTTAATTTAACCGTAGCGTTACCCTGCATGTCAACAGTTCAGGACAAATTGATGGATTCTAGTTTAACTATTTAGCTGTGCCAGTGGTAATATGTTCAATCATGCATTAAATTAAAAACGACACTTGGAAATATGTATATCCTGGACCTCAGTTCTGTGCACCAAATAGGAAAAAGATTTAAAATGCTGTCTAGTGGAGGATTACCCCTGAAGAAGCATGAATCTCATTACTGCCTGCTGCACAGAACACATTTGCAAAGCTCCATTTAAAAGCTCTCCGCCAGCAGCAGCCTGGTTATCTGGCTGGATAAACATGCCTTTCCCTTCATAAGACCAAGCCCGCTGCTGCCACAGCAAAGATATTATCCGAGTTCCCAGCCTCCTCACTCCCTCTGTGATTCCTGGACACCCACCCATGGCTCTTCTCCCTTACACAAGCCCTCCTCTCTTCCCAAGACCTGTTTCCTTCACACAGACATTAACAAGCACACAGCCAGCAGCCATAATGACAAAGTACAAATGGCCATTCTTGCTAAGCACCTACTATGTACTAGATGCTGTCAAGGTCTCATTGAACAGCCCTATAAAGAAGTTATTTTCTTGCTTTGGCACACACAGGAATCTAAGATAGAAGAAGTTACGTATGTTTTTTAAGGTCATGCAACGATGAGTGGCAGAGCCATATTTGAAGCCAGGCTTTTCCAATGGCAAACGTCAGGCTCTTAATCCATGGGCAGCAATGCTATATTAACCATCGCGTAGTTGTTCAATGAGCTGAGCTGTCCACATGTCGTGTCTCCCATGTACCCAAGTGACCCTAATTTAGGTCCTACTTAAGAATTGCAGAGCAAAGGGTTCTTCAATTCCCTGGTAAGCATGAGTTCTACACTATGAGCCCCTTGGTGTGCTTACCATGTAGCCCCATGTCCAGCACTGAGCAGGTGCAAATGGCCATTATTGAACTACACTAAAACGAGTGCTAAGGAAATGAACGATATACAAGTCCCACTTTAGGCATGGAGAGGGTGGGCGGAAAACCTGACCCCTGGAGGAACACGGTCACGAGAATGTGAATGGAAGAAGAGGCAAAACTGCCCTCTTCCTTCTCACACTGCTGGAAGGACATTTCCCTGTGGGGTCACGTTAGTGCTGCTGGGAAGTTATCAGTTCCCACTCGTTCATCTTCCCAAAGGGTGACTTTGGAACATTTTCACTGCATCACCAGAGAAAAGCTCTAGTTTGCACTTTTCAACAGTAAGTGCAGACTTGGGTAAATAAGTAAACAAAGGAAAACACAGAGGGTGATAAAGGCGAATGGTCCAAATCCCACAGGCAGTTGGTGGTGGGCACCGCTCCACGCCTCTCTCTCTCCCCTGCTTCTCCAAAAGCTCCATCGCAGTGGTGGAAACGGCCAAGGGCAAATGCCCCTTACTGTTTGAGCCTTTCATGTCACCACGTGAGCCCACTGTTCCTCAAAGGATCGCATCCTGTGGGAAATGAACACAGATCCAGTCGAAGACATTTTCCTATTCTCCCTACTCCAAGGCTACATATCTGCCTCCTTATGGTCTCTGCTGCATCTCAGCTCCATCTCCTTATCAGGCACTGATGATCTCGTCCCTAAACAGAACTGCCCGTCCACAGATTCACATTTATTTAGCTCATGCCCTACTGAGAAATGCTCATTAGCAGGAGTCTTACCATGACCCAACCTTGCAGATTTCTGGGCGGAGTTGTTCTGGACTATAAGAGGCCAACTGCAGGACCAGGCTGAAATTAACCTGATTTCAGCAGTTGGCTTGGAGTGTGCCTGCGTCTGTTATCTTAATGGACCGTGAGTGCTGCCAAGTTGTCTGCCAGAACCTTCTGTCAAGGTCGAGGGATCCAGGCAGGCAGCCCAAGGGAGTTTGCAGGCCGGGGTGCTTGGCGTCACACTGGGTTGGTTATGCTGCACTTCAGGCGGGTCCACCTGGAAGCCTTTCCCTGATCTCCCTGTCCGTTTTAAAAAGACTCATTCAACATGAGCTGGCTTTGTTTGATCAGAAAAACAAACTAAGTATTTTCATCAGCCTCTTTTTAGCATCTTATCAATGATTTCTACATGCAGATTTCTCGTTATACAGCCAGAACAAAGCAGATTCGTTGAGAACACATGGCCAGTCAGGTGCTGTGTCCAATCAAACTGATCGTGCAATCTTGGCTCCTAAAGAAAAAATTGCAGCTGCTTTTATTTATTTTTTTAAATCTATTATGAGGGAGATGACTCAATGGGTGAGAGTAATTGCACATGAGGACCTGAGATCAATCCATCACCAGCACCTGTATGAAAATACAGACATGGATACAGATGCCTATGACCCCACTGCTGGGGGGGAAGGGAGAGAGAGGAGGATCACTGGGACTTCCTAGTCAGCCAGTTTAACCAAAATGCAGGGAGCCCCAGGGCCAGTGAGAGACTCTGTCTCAGGGAAATAAGAGGAAGAACAATAGAGAACACCCTGTATCTTAGGCCTCTGTGTGCACGTGCATAAAATGTGTGCATCTTCACAAACATGCACAGACACCCAACATTATCTATTATGGATTGAATATTAACTCTATCCCAAGCTTTGTGGTAAATACTTACAGTTGTCCTATCATTGGCCTCCAAAATGAGAAAACTAGTGGGGCTGGAGAGATGGCTCAGTGGTTGAGGCACTTGCCTCCAGTGCCTAAGGCTCCGGGTTCAATTCTCCAGGGCCCACATATGCCGGACCCACAAGGTGGTGGCCCTGGTGCTCTCCCTCCCCCCCTCTGATGATTAGGTTTCGTTGTCAACTTGATCTTTTTAATTACTTGGGTGGGTCTCTGAGGATGTTCACAGGAAGGCAGCCTCTCAGTAGGGGGCAGGATGTAAGGAAGCTCAAGGAGCTAGAAGTAAACATCCTTTCCTGTGTGGGCAGTGAAGGAAGGAAATTCCAGAGACTCAAAGCCATTAAGTCTGGGGAAGGATTGCATGGACCCACCCTAGGGCTATATAAAGGGGAAGAAATTCTCTCCTTAGCCGCTCCTGCCTGTTTCCTGTTCTGTGTATATGGTGTTGGAGACTGGGTTTTTCTCTCTGCTTGGACCCTTTCGTTGCTATGGAACTTCCCCTCAACATGTAGTTTCAATAAATACTTTCCTCCCCCAAACTGTGCCTGGTTTGAAGATTCATCCCAGTGGCGTGTGGCTGACTACAACACTATCTCTGTATTGCTCTGCTTAAAAATGAATAAATAAAATAATAAAAAAAATGAGAAAACTGGGCTGGAGAGATGATTTAGTGGTTAAGGCATTTGCCTGCAAAGTAGAAGGACCCAAGTTCGATTCCCCAGTACCCATGTAAAGTCAGATGCACAAGGTGGTGCATGTGTCTGGAGTTTCTTTGCAGTGGCTGAAGGCCCTGGCATGCCCATTCTCTCTTTCTGTCTGCCTCTTTCTCTCTCTCTCAAATAAATAAATAAAATTTTAAAAAGATGATAAAATTGAGGTAAGTAGAAGCCATGGAACTTGATTGGGGCACTCTGACCAGGAATGGAGGACTATGGCTGAAATTCAAACTCAAACCATTTTACTCCTAAATCCATCCTTGCAAGTAACAGGTTGTAGTCTCAAGAACCAAATGAATTGGCAAGGTTCTGAAAGAGTCCAGGGCTATGCTGAGTCTTATTCCACCAGCTTTCATACTGTCTCAGTATTAGAATACCTTTGTGCTCTAGCCTAAATTGCAACTATATCATTTCAGTATGCATTGAATAAGGCATGAAAGGACTATGAATTTAATGATGTTTATAATTATGTTTGTCTATCTGTTCTCACAATACAATTCAGGGCCCTAACATATATGTGCAAATCCTATTACTCAGGTAATGCATACTTCTTCAAGTATTTCAGATTCTTGGATCCCTCCAATTAATCTTGAAATCCACAACCAGTATCAATTTCTGTCTCCAGTACTTTTCTCATGGGTGCTCAAAATAGACGATATACCGCTGAATAACAGTTAGGCTTACAATTAAAAATACAATAGCATCAGACAAAACAAATGCAACATGACCACTTAAACAAGGAGGAATTTACGGAGACATGGAAGTTACAGTCAGACACAAAGTCAGCCTGCAGCCTTTTCCAATATGAAAGCCTCTTTGCTCTTTCTTTTAAAAGACACAATGATTACTATAGTTTAAAACACAAAAGAAGTCTCCTTTTATTTTATTTTATTTTATTTTATTGCATTGTATTTTATTTTATTTTCTGTTTTTCAAGGTAGGGTCTCACTCTAGCCCAGGCTGACCTGGCATTCACTGTATAGCCCCAGGCTGACCTCTAACTCACAGCAATCCTGCCTCTGCCTCCCAACTGCTGGGATTAAAGTCATGTACCACCGTATCTAGCTTTTTAAAAAATTGTTTTAATTTTTATTTATTTCTAAGGGGGAGATAATGAAAGAGGGGAAGAATAAACAAAGGGCTGAGCCATCTCCCCAGCCCTAGAAGTCTTTATTTATTTACTTACTTACTTATTTACTTATTTTGGTGCTTTGAGGTAAGGTCTCACTCTAGCCCAGACTGACCTCGAATTCACTATGTAGTCACAGGGTGGCCTAGAGCTCACAGTGATTTTTCTATCTCTGCCTCCCTCCCGAGTGCTGGAATTAAAGATATGCACCATCACACCCAGTTTAAAGTCTCTTTTTAATAGGGTGTATCAGTTACTTTTCCTTGTAGCAATTTAAAGGAAGTGTTGTAGTCAGCCACACACTGCTGGGAATGAATCTCCAAACCAGGCAGTTATGGGAGAAAGATATTTAATGAAACTACAGATTCACAATGGTGAAAGAGGCTGCCCCCCTCACAGATCCAAGCAGAGAGAGATAAGCCATCACCAATACCACACACTAACAAACAGCAATCAGCAAACAGGCAGGGACGCTGCAGGAGAGATGTCCTTCCCCTTTATATAGCTTTAGGGTGGGGTCTTGCAACCCTATCCAGACTTGTTGACTTACTGAGTCTCTGCACTGCCCTCCCAGGAAAGGATATTTGTTTCTAGCTCCCCTGAGCTTCCTTACATCTTTCCCCCTACTGAGAGGGCTGCCTTCCTGTGAGCATTCTCAGAGACCCACCCAAGATTTCTAAAAAGGTCAAGTTGACAACAAAATTTAACCATCACAGGAAGCAAAACAAAACACATACATGTGTTCATGGTGTGACTGGGCCCAATCCATCATGGTGAGGAAGGCATGATGGACTTCCTGGTAGGACGCGTATGTGGCAAAGGACCAGGAATCAGACAGAAATGAGGCCGGAACTGGGGTCAGGCTATCACCAAGGCACTTCCTCCAGTGAGGCTCTGTATCTTGAAGCTTCCACAACCTCATCAAACAGTGCCACAAGTTTAGGACCAAATGTTTAAACATTTGAGTCTGTAAGGGCACATTACATCCAAACCACAACCAGAGCAGAGGATTTTCACAGCCTTCAAGAAAGGATTTTGGGATGGAAGTGGACATTTTCTAGGGTAAGACTAGAAAAAAACTACCAGGACTGCCTGCTCACTTCTTGGGTCTCACTTGGATCCTTTTATGTCATTTGGTTGAATACTGTTTTTTTTTTTGAATTTTTTTTTTGAATTTGAATACTTGAATTTGAATACTTGAATCTTGTTTAGCGTACCTGGTGGGTAGGTGTTATTATTTCACCTCACCCAGCAAGGGGGTGCAGGCCAGCTCACCCCTTCCTTTGGACCCCATTAGCTATAGGTCTTCTCTAACAAAAAAAGCAAGGTGGAGGCTAGGAAGATGGCTCCTTTGATAACGTGCTTGCTATGTGAGAATGAGGACCTGAGTTCAGATCCCTTGCACCAATGGACATAGTAGTGAAAGCCTACAAGCCCTGTGCTGGGGAGGTGCAGATAGGAGGATTAGTGAACTTCAGATTCAGTGAGAGAGCATGTCTTTAAAAACAGGCAGAGAGCAATGGAGGAAGTGTCAACCTCTGTCCTTTTTAAATTTATTTTTAAATTTTATTATTTTTATTTTTTATATTTTTTTGACCTCTGGTCTTCACATGTGCACATGCAAAAAAAAAAAAAAAAAGCAAGTCAGCGTATTGCACACTGTTAGTACCCTCTTGATGGAAGACTGTACTTTCTGAGTTTCTCCATCTCAGAGGGCAGCAAGGAGTTAGAAATCTGTGGTCTCAGGGCTGTCTGACCACATAGACACAACAAGATCTAGTGGCTTTCCCACGTCACGCTTTGGCTTCTTTTAGTCTTAAAATGGGTTTTGAATAATGCCTGGCATCAAAGAAAGAATTTCCTGCCAAGCAGTCCTGAAATTGTAGAGAATCTTGCAGAGGAGGAATTACCCCTCTGTTGGCTGTGTGCTTTGTTCTGAAATTAATATGGGTAAGAGAGTTCTCTCTGAACTCATCTGATTGGAAGCCTGGAATCTGAATCCTGATTCCTGCCACTGTCGCTTATCCCAGATGGAGGACACTAACAAAGAATCCCTCGTGTGCAGATTGTCAGGTGTCCCTGTGTGGCTCCATCAATCCATGTGTATGTGTTTGTGTAGGGTTTACTCTATAAAGTCTGGTATTCTAATGTACATATGGAGCTGTGTCAATGGCCTTTGTCTGCTAAACAGACAGCTGGAACAGCATTTCTGTCCATATCTCTTTGCACCTCCAGTTCCCACATAGCCGAAGCTCAGGATCAAAGCCTCAATCTAGTCTCAAGACTTACTCATTTGTGAGAGGCATAGGAAGCTTAAGGAGGACCCTGGGAAGGACACTGATTCTTACTGCCGTGCTATTTTCAGGGGAGCTGTGATAGCAACCATGTCCTTCCGGTCCTCACAAACTCCCTGTGCCACAAGTCACGTGTGTATTTGTTTTTTTACTTGAGAAGGTCTGAGATTGCCTGTGGATTGAGGGCAAACACATTAGTGAGTGAAGCTGTCCATTGTGGTAGGACCTCACCACTCATCTTCGCTGATGAGCATTGTTCGAGGACCAGGGACACTTGTCACTGGGCCCTAAATTGCAAGAATAAAGGAATTGATACAATTGAAAGCTATTAAAAGCAGGGAAAGAGGCCAGTGCAGGAGGTTGGACTAATTTTGGGTGCTGAAAATGGGATGTTAGCTGTCAGCTCATGGTCAGCTGGGCCACCTATAAATGAGACTAATTAGCATCTTCACTATGGCGTTGGTAGAAAGAATAAAAACAATCACATATGGAAAGTTCATAACCATCAGGTTTCTGTCCTCCAACCTGGATTTGCTTAATGGCTTTTATACACCCCTAACTTCCACCATGCTGTGGAGTACAGTGTCTGCAAGAAGACCCACTGGTAATTGCAATCATTACTTCTTACTCAAATGCACAGAGCAGGGCAGACATTAGCTCCACGCAGCTCATATTTAAGATCTCCTCTCTGATGTCTGTCCGGTGTGGTGGTGCGTGCCTTTAATCCCAGCACTCGGGAAGCTGAGGGAGAAGATCTTCAGGAGTTCCAGGACAGGTGGAGCTACAGAATGAGTTTCAGGCCAGCCTGGGCTACAGTGAGGCTCTACCTCAAAAAAAAAAATCTCAGGCTGGAGAGATGGCTCAGCGGATAAGGCACTTGCCTCCAGTGCCTAAGGCCCCGGGGTTCAATTCCCCAGGACCCACATAGGCCAGACCCATAAGGTGGTGGCCCTGGTGCACTGTCTGTCTGTCTGTCTCTCTCTCTCTCTGTATCTCTCTGTTTGAAAATGAATAAATAAAATATTTTTTAAAATCTCCTCTCTGTTAATTATTTTCTGGCCCTAAGTCTCCTAAGACTTGTTTTTCATTTTGTTCTAACCATGTTCCCCACCAACAGCATCTTGACTTGCCTCTGTCCCCCAGTCCCCTCACTTCATGCTGACGGTAAATGAATCCAATCACACCACCTCTACACTCTCTACCATCAAGAAATGTAGCAGCATTTATTTTTCCAAGTATGTACTCATGTAACATGTGTCCTTTCATTTCTCAAAAAATAAAAAATAAAAAAGCAAAGTTGGAGAAGTTACTGGGGCAAAGGGGACTGGGGACCTGTAAACTCCCACACATTAATAAATTTTATGCCATCTCATAGAATTAGAGCACAAGATTCTTTATTTTCCCAAGTATTATCTTGGTATGTATAGGCTTGAAATTTCCCAGGAGTTCAAATAAAACATTTTATATGGTTCATAAATCGTGATATTAGCCCTTGGATGGCATGGGGAACACTATGATTTTTTTCCTGGCCAACAAAATCATAACTAGTGTCATTGCCAAAGTGCTATTTTATAATCCTCTCTGGATTATTTTTCATTCCAGTTCTTATTTATATTTTAACAGTCATTTGACCGAGGGCTCTTAAAAAAAAAAAAACTTAACTGAAAGCATATTTTTCCAGTCTTAACATTGCCATACTGAACTGTAAAGTGTTAGTCTACTTCTACATATTATTATAAAATCATAATATACTGCTGAATGTATTTACACTACGAGGAACAGATGTAAAGACTATAAAAATCATAGGAAAATTAGATTTGTTCATTATTATGAATTAATGAAGGATAGTCTTTAATGGATATGAACTGAGGATAAATGTTGTAATAAATAGAATATTAAGTATAAGATAGAAATTGCATCACAATAAAAACCAATACTCTACCAAAACTAAAATATATAATTTGTGCAATAAATAATGTTATTTTTATTTATTTGTTTTGAAACACAGTCTCATTATGTAGCCTATACTGGCCTTGAACTTGGAATCCTCCCGTCTTCACCTCCCAGATTCCAGATGTGAGCCACAACAATCCACCTCTACCATTATGTTGAAGTTATAAGATTAAAGGGAATATTTTGACTCAAATTCTCTGGAATCCATGCCTTCCCCCCTTTTTTTGTGGTCCCTCTTACATCAAAAAGTGGGTTATTTCCCCAACTTCTCCCCTCACTCCACTCCCTTTAATGCCAGTCACCTCCCTTATTCTCCATTACTTCTGCCCATCGACCCCAGAAGTGACTCTGTATTTTATGTTTGCTTAGTAGTTCAACTTCCCTCAATCGGCCCTTACTTCCCTCACTTATAACTAGGAAAATTAAGGTAAGCAGCACACCAGAGGCTAAGATATAAATGCTTGTTATTTTTTCTTCTAAAATTCTTTGATTATAATATCCAGGATTTAGTTTAGATAGAAATGTTCCTGAACAGAACGCCTTCTACCTGAGGACTGGTAAGAAGCAAGAAATCACTGTAACAAGATGACGAGAAAGCATGATGATATCAGTCCAGAGATGACATCATTGCCAAGTTCCCCCAAGACATCACCCAAGACAGTGAAGAATAAGCAATAGGAGTTTGGAGATTCTGGTCCTTAGCTCTTACCAGCCTTGTTTGGGGGTTTGCTGGTGTGCCTTTATGGGTAAAAAGTTGACTCTCTCTGAATTATATCATCTTTAAACACCAATCCTTGGTAGTATTCTCATTTTCTTTCTAATTGCTTTACAAAAACTTCTACAATCATCTCGCCTTCTGCTCAGCCATCTTCAGCAGGATTGTTGGAATTGACAAGAAATCAGGACAGTCCCTGACTAGCAATAATAATTAGTTAAAGTGAATCACACAGTTGCTAGCCTGTGTCAGAAAAACACAGATGTCCTCAGAAACAGAGCCATGAGAAATGACCACCACCAACGCTTCTTTCTGAGTCAGGGGATGACAGTCAATTAAAAAACTATTCTTGTTTATTAGAATTTTCTGATTTTTTTCCTACAAGGTTATGTGTTTCTTAAATAGTCAGGAAATTGCATAGGATAATATAATAGTTTTATAATATCTTGATTGGGGGATGAAGGACCTTGTAGTTGACACATTGTTCCACGTTAAGCCAAATTCAATTTATGCAAATCAATAACTTGCTTCATCGCTTACTATAAAATGAACTGCTCTAGTCTTCTGAATCTTCCTCAGAAATCCTAGTGGCGTTTGACCCAGTAACTCTAAGGCATAATAAGGAAATGTCACCAAGAGCTTTACTAGAACTTGAAAGCCTGCGTTCTGCAAATCCCATGGATAGCAATGATTCCTGTGTTCAGTAATGCAAGTTTCAAACTGGCAACTGAGATTATGATTTCCTTCAGATTTCCCCTACACAATTTGATTTACTCAGAAAGAGTGGATCTTTCAGAGATTTCACGAAAATCTCTCAGGTGGCAATTTCTTTAAGTAATTTTTACTTTGAAATCAAAATCATATTCTGATTGAAACAGACCAACCCTAACTCAAAATCAGTGCACTAAAGACTTGGACTAGATTTTATTAAATACTACGCATTATGACCCAAGGGTATTTTAGCAAACAGAATTTTATAGTCAATTAATATGAAAACTGCTGCTTTCACTTCTATCAAATTTCAGTGTGTCTCAGCTGTAGTGTGAAGATTGGAGTCACTGTGAGCAACATTATTCATAATAGCCCAGATATTGAAATAAATGTACCCAAATGTCCCTGGGTGGATGAATAAAGAAAATGTGTCATATATGTGCATTATGGACTATTACTCAGCCATAAAAATAAGGAAATACTGCCATTGGCAATATGTGAGAACGTGGAAGATATTATGCTAAGTCAAATAAGGCACACAGAACAAACAAACATTGTGTGATCAACTCATGTGTGGAATCTTAAAAGTTCACAGAGGCAGAGAGTAACACAGCACCACCAATAGAAGTGAGAGGATGGAAAGCATGAAAGAAATGGGCATATGTGGATCGAAGGCTGCCAACTTTCAGTTAAAAGATGAGTAAAGCTGGGTGTGGTGGTGCACACCATTAATCCCAGTACTCAAGAGGCAGAGGTAGGAGGATTACCATGAGTTTAAGGCCACCCTAAGACTAAATAGTGAATTCTAGGTCAGCCTGGGCTAGAGAGCGACCCTACCTCAAGAAAAAAAAAACAATGAATAAGTTCTTGAGATTGAATAATTATTGTCTATTGATACATGAAATTTGCTCACAGAGTAGATTTTAAATGTTCTGTTGGCATACAAACACAAGGATAAGTGTATGAGATGATGGATAGGTTTAATAGCTGTTTTATGGTAACCACTTAGCTGTGCATGGTGTATACCTTGGATATATTATAATTGTTATTTGTCAGTTATATTACAATTAAGCTGGAAAATATGTGCATTCCTTATCTATATAAGGAGTCAACTGCCTTTTTAAGTAGATAATAGGGACTCATGACCTATCTCAGAGGGTTAGAGTGAGGATTAATTACCCAATTATATATATATATATATATATATATATATATATATATATATATACATAAGAGCTTAGAATAATGATCAGCATGTACTAAGATTCATAAGTATTAGCTATTGTTCTCTGGTGGAGGTCCAGAGATTGGTGGAACTATATCAGCCTAACCCAGCATTCTTTCTCATATCCTCAGGTTAGATTTAGATCTTAGACATGAGTGTTATACTACTGACTCTATACATGAAGGAATCAAAGTCAAAATACTACAAAGAAACCTGAACAGCCATGCAGATTGCTGTACTAATTGCAATAGTCAAGATATGAAGTCATTCTAGATGTCCAAAAACAGATGGATGGCTAAGTAAAATGTAGCATATATACACAATAGAGTTTTATTTTACCATAATTTTTGTGAGGTAGGGTCTCACTCTAGTCCAGGCTGGCCTGGAACTCACACTGTAGTCACAAGGTGGCCTTGAATTCACGGTGATCCTCCTACCTCTGCCTCCCAAGTGCTGGGATTAAAGGCATGTGCCACCAAAACCATGTTGAACAGGGAATGCTTCCCACCTCCTTCTATGAAGCTAGCATCACCCTAATACCAAAACCAGACAGAGATACAAGAAAGGAAAACTATAGACCTATATCCCTGATGAACTTAAAGGCAAAAATTCTGAACAAAATCCTAAAAAACCTAACTCAAAACACATCAAAGGCATTTTTCACCTCAATCAAGTAGGCTTTATCCCAGAGGTGCAGGGTGGTTCAACATACAGAAATTGAACAATATAATTCTCCACATAAATAAACAAACAGAAGGATCACATGATTATTTCAATTGATGCAGAGAAGGCATTTTGGCAAAATACAGCATCACTTCATCAAAACTCTGGAGAGACTGTCATGGAGGGTTTATATCTTAACATAATAAAGGTTATAGACAAAACACCTAAAGCCCAAATCATACTTAATGGGGAAAGAATCAAGGAGTTCCCATTAAGATCGGGAAGAAGACAGGGGTCCTCACTCTCACCACTGCTCTTCAACATAGTACTAGAAGTGTTAGCCAAAGCAATAAGAGAGAAGAAAAATAGAGAAGGGATACAAGTTGGGAAGAAAGAAGTCCAACTAGCCCTGTTTGCAGATAACATGTTCCTATACTTAATGAACTCAAAAAACCTCCACCATAAAACTCCCTGAAGGTGATAAATTCCTTCAGCAAAGTGGCAGGATACAAAATTGACACACAAAATCAGTTTTCCTGTATGAAAATGACAAATATATGGAAAAAGAAATCAGCGAGACTGTCCCATCTTCAATAGTCACAGAAAAATCACACACCTTGAAATAACATTCACCAAGGATGTAAAAGACTTGTATAATGAAAACATAAAAACACTCAAGAAAGAAATTGAGGCGGATATGAGCAGATGGAAAGACCTCCTATGCTCTTGGATAGGTAGAAATAAGATTGTGAAAATGGCAATTCTACCATAGGAATATACAGATTTAATGCAATGCCAATAAAAATCCCAGCATCATTCGTTACAGAGACAGAAAATATATAATCTCAAAATTCATACGGAATGGCATATGACCTAAGATATCCAAAATTGTTCTCAGCAAAAGGAACAGCTTGAGAGGTACCACCATGCCCAGTCTAAAGCTATAATACAAAGCCATAGTAACAAAAAACAGCATGGTACTGGCATAAAAGCAGACATGTAGACAAATGGAACAGAATTAAAGACCCAGCCTGTAGTTAAAGTAACTAAAGATACTTGACAAAGGTGCCAACAATGTACACTGGAGAAAAGACAGCATCTTCAACAAATGGTGTTGGACAAATTGGATAAGCACATGTAAAAAAAAAAAGAAAGAAAGAAAGAAACTAGACCTACTCCTCTTGCCATGCACAAAAGTCAACTCCAACTGCATTAAAGACCTTAATAGAAGACCCGAAACTCTTAAATGCCTACAAGAAAAAAGGTGGGGGGGGAGAGGAACTCTTCATGTTATAGGAGTGGGGACAAACTTCCTGAGCATTACCACAGTACCCCAGGAAATTCAACAATCACTAAACCAGTGTGATCTCATCAAGCTAGAAACCTTTGTACAGACAAAATTACCATAAACAGAGCCTACAGACCACCATCAGACTGGGAGAAATACTTCACCAGCTATATCACCAACAGAAGCCTAATATATAAAATCTACAGAGAACTCAAAATATTAAGTAATAAAAATTAAACAGTCCACTCAAAAAAAAAAATGGGGCAGAGAACTGATAGGTAATTCACAAAGGCAGAAATACAAAGGGGTAATGCTCACCTAAGAAAATGTTCAACATCCTTAATCCTCAGGGAAATGTAAATTAAAACATCTGTGAGATTCCACCTTACTCCAGGAAGGATGGCAATCATTAAAAAATCCAATGACTATAGATGTTGGTGAGAATGTGGGGAAATAGGAACCCCCACTCACTGCTGGTGGGAGTACAAACTTGTACAACCACTATTGAAGGCAATATGGAGACTGAAAAAGATGAAACTAGAGATACCAACTGACCCAGCTATCCCTCTTCTGGGTAGCTACCCTAAAAGCTCCTCTCTCTTCAATACTGAGACATTTTCTCAACCATGTTTATAGCTCCTCAATTCACATTAGCTCAGGAGTAGAAATGACACAGATGCCCATCGCTGGACGAGTGGATACCAGAGTTGTACATATACACAATGGAATTCTATTCAGCAGTAAGGAAAAAGGACATCATGACATTTTCAGGAAAGTGGATGGAATTGGAACAGATCATACTCAGTGAACTCACACAAGCACAGAAAGACAAACACAACATATTCTCCCACATCTGTGGTTCCTAACCAAGAACAGTTTGAGTTGCAGGCATACCTGACATGCAACTTGAGGGACAGATAATAGGGATGGAAGGGTTTGGGGAGGGAATGAGAGGGACAGGGGAGATATACACAAAACTAAATCTAAAATGAATTGGTACCACAGAATCCTTACTCCTGGGCAGCAGGCTAAAAGATACAACCCTCCAAAGGAATACGGGGATGTCATCTGGTGAGAAGGTCCCTGAAGAGGGTGGGATGAAGCCTGACTTTGGGCTATGGCTTATAACTCCTAGTCCCGGAAGTCAGTTATTACCCATATTGAGCTGTTGATCAGAGAGACCAACGAGGTCCCAAAACAAGACAGGCTTCTGTCAAAGCACCCAGGAAAAAGATAAGGCCCTACTGCTGAGCACACCACATGCTGCTGACACACAACATGGAGAGACACGGCTAGAATCTGGAAGGAAGCTAGTTCCCATATGGTTAGCCTGTATAGTTCTGGAAAGCACTACATGAGCTGCTAGAGGTAAATGGACAACAACGTTGTGAGAAAGCAGGGGACATTACTATATGACAGCAATAAGCATGACAAGATATACACACCTGTGCAATAGCGCTGCCCAAATTAATTGGGTAATCAAGGGTTCTGATTGGCTAAAAGATCTGCTCAGTATCAAGGAACCCATAGCCAGAACAGGGATCCAAGCCAAAATCCTTGGAGATCAAGAATCCGGACTCCAAGGAGAAGCTTCTCTAACCTTGGACTTCAAGAGAGGATACATCCATCATAATCACTCCAAACCAACAATGCTTATCTCATTTGACTTCTGCTGATTTCACTTTCTGTTGGAGAATCTGTTATTATTTTTCAGAAGGCAGTGAGAACTAAGAATAACCTAATTCTGCCAACAAGACCAGAAATGATAGCTGACTCCCTGGCAGGAGGTGAACCACCCCTGGCACAGAAGCTGGGGTTCAGGTGAAACCACAAAGGAATAGGTGAGATGAGCAAGAGTGCTGCTTCCACAGCGAACCTGACAACCTGGGCCAGTGTGATGGAGACGGACACTGAGGTTGCTCAAAATGTACCAAAGCAGAAATCCAGAAGCTGCTAAGAACTCAACACTATATAGTAGATTTAAAACACACCCACCACGGCCCAGGGAATTTGGAGAAAGATGGGGTGGAAAGATTGTCAGAGCCAATGTAGGAGGGACTATCCAGAGGCAATGCCCCCACCACCACAATGACTGACTGCTGCTCCCAAAACTGATAGCCCACCACCACCCCATGGTGCCTACCAGCAATCCCACTGAGGGGGGCCCTCAGTGGAATGGGGACATGCAGGAGGGGAATGGTGGTACTAACACATGATTTGTTCATGCAAAGCTTCTACTTAATAAAAAGAAAAAAAGATTGAGTCTTTAGATCATTCAACTCTAAAACTCCATCAAGCTCTACTCACAGCATGGCAAGGCACCTCTTAGTCCAAAGTCTCAAATTCATCCATATCCCCCTCATAAAACTGTTCCAAAAGATCAGAAGCCAAGTGGTTGGATCTCTAGCAGATATGACACCACTCCTTTTGACAATTTTCTGTTGTAGTTACCTTCACATTGCTGGACCACAACACTCATCTAAAAGCAACTTATGGCTTACAGTGTCAAGGGGAAGTTTTAACATGTCAGGAAAGCATAGCAGAAAAGAGGCAGAACATCACTCCTTGCCATAGCAGATGGCAGAAAGCAACTGTCGTATTCAGCCACAGGCCGCTGGGATGAATCTTCAAACCAGGCACAGTTTTTTGGAGGAAAGGATTTATTTGTAGCTATAGATACAGGGGAAGTTTCAGAATGCAAAAGAGGCTGCTCCCCTTTCACAGGTCCAAGCAGAGAGAGAAACCCATCACCAACACCACACACAGAACAGCAAACAGGCAAGAGGGCAAGGAGAGAATTCTTTCATCTTTATATAGCCCTAGGGTGGGGTCTTGCAATTCTATCCCAGACTTAATGGCTTCCTGAGTCTCTGGAATTTCCTTCCTGAATGGCCCACACAGGAAAGGATTTTACTTCTAGCTCCTTTGAGCTTCCTTACATCCTGCCCCATACTGAGAGACTGCCTTCCTGTGAACATCCTTAGAGACCTACCCAATATAATTAAAAAGATCAAGTTGACAACAAAACCTAACCATCACAGCAACTCTGGTGTGTGTGCTGTGTGTGCGTGTGTGTGTGTGTGTGTGTGTGTGTGTGTGTGTGTGTGTGTGACAATTTGAGAAAAGGAAGGAGTCACAATGGAAGTAGGGAGAGAGACACGCAAGAGGATAGTAAGGGGAATTCATATGCGCAAAGCATATGATATACATGGATGAAAATGTCATCATATAACTCAGCATTTTGCACAATGAATATCTGCTATTTTTTTAAACAGTAAAAATGTATTTTGCTGTAAAGTTGGTGTCCTGCAACCTGAGTCGCATGCTTTGGCTTATTCCTCTACCCTAAAAATTTGTTGAGGGAAATCTGATTCAGTTTGAATGCAACCTATCACTTTATAGTCCAAACCCATGCCATCTATAAAACTAGAGCAATAGCTGCCAGTAAGGTGGTTTTGAGCATCTGAGTCAATGTATAACCCTTTACACACCAGAGGTGCTTTATAAATGGAAAATAATAATATTGCCTTCTTTGTGATTTATAAAGCTAAAGTTTGCCCCAGATTTGGTGGGAATTCTACTGTTTTCCTGACTTTCTGTCTTTCATCTTGCCATGAAAATAAATTGGAACAAAATTATCTGGTATGATTGGTTAAGTGTTCCCCAGAGACCCACATGTAAAAGGCTTTGTTGCTAGCCTGTGTGCTATTGGGAGGTGGTAGAACCTTTAAGAGTTGGAGCCTAGTAAAGGGGAATCCTGTCACTATGGGCAATGAGGAGGATAATGACACTCCAATCCCTTTATCTTTCCTTTCTTCCTGGAAGCCTCTTCTGCTATGTGCTCCTGCCATGATGTTCTATCTTACCCCAGGCCCAAAGCAAAAGATCCAAGAGATCACAGAATGAAACCTCTAAAACCATAAACCAAAATAAGCCTTTTCTCCCTTAAAGTTGATTGGCATTTTGTTACCCAATACCATTTCTTAGCACAAGCCAGTTCTTCAGAAGAGACAGTGAAAACATCTCTTGAAAAGGGCTAATGCTCTGTAAAAAAAATGTGTGGTGATTTCAGCTTTTGCACGCAGGTCCTGGCAGATCCAGAAATCCCTTGTTTCAGGCCCTTGGAGAAGGAGCAGCTTGCTAGACATGACAACCCCACTTCAACTCTAGTGACAGAATCTGGTTAATACCCAACTACAGGCACTGATGTGTTTATTATTATACACACCTGTCACCCATTGAAACCACCACAAAGCCCAGGATAACTTGAGGTCTAGAAAAAAAGCGTGCCAGTCAAAGTACCCTGGGGAAGTTACTTTATATGCAATGGTAAGCCTACCTCGTGTAGGTCTCATTTGACTCAATTATTTGATTTGTGAATGGTCAATGCTATTGACCAACCAGCCAGCCATAAACCCTTTCACTTAATAAAATAGTGGCCTATTAGCCCATGAGTTCAATAAACAAGCTCTGAAACTGGGCAGTTGCTATGGGATAGCTAATGTAAACAGCCAGGCTTCCCTGCAATCCCCCAGTGAGAATAAAGATTTCACTTTGGATCTATAATGCCTCCTTTAATTTTTGCAGAAAGGAATTTTACCAAGAAACTATCTATGTACACATGGAAAATTGTATTTATTTTGTACAGTGTTTAACATCCCAGCCATATACCAAATATTACAGAAGACTTAGCTGCCTTTGCTGCTCCTGTAAGTAAATCACAACTGAGAAGAAGCACATCAGAAGGAAATCCTTTGTGATTCCATCCAAGCTAAGGAAGCCCTGGGTCCTTTGAGATGATCATAGCATGAGCACAGGTTTATGTGTATCTGCCTACTCCCCTTGAAGATTTGCTGGGCCATCATAAGAATGAAATGTTCATCTACACTCGTGGATCTTGGCACTTCCACCCCTTCTACTGAAACAAACTGCAACCTAGGAGCACTCATTTTGAGCACATACAGTCCAAATAGGAGTTTAATAGTTGCTTCATGCTGCCTCTCAATATATAATGCATTCAGACTTGTAATGTAAGAGCACGCCTAGGACAGTTAGATATAGTTCTCCCGATAGGATGCACAGAGGAGGACATGATATCTCACCTGTGACACTCCTGCCGAAAATACTTGAGACTTTCTGACATATCTATAATAACAAACAAAGAAAAATCAGTTAACCTCATTCAGTGTGTGTGACCTTGCAGAAAGTTAATGGGTCAGGGTGCAAGCATTCTTATGCATTAAACTCACTGTGCATGTTTGGAAGAACTTATTTTATTCTTTTTTCAGAAATATATATATATATAGACAGTTCTGTGCCTGCAGGATACCTATGAAAGTTGGAAGGGTGGTAAGGGGTCAGCTACTGGTCAACAGATCCTAGAGTGGACCAAGGTTGCTCCTGAGTTAGGGTGTCCCCATTCAATGATGGAACTGATCTCAAATGTCACCCGGTGACCATGAGAAGAGTGAGGTTATTTGTCTCCATTTCACTGAATATTTTAAAAGTAATTTTATTATTATAAGACATCATTTATCAATCAAATAGTCTTAGTCAATAATGTCACTATTTAGATGGATTATCATATTAATGATAATTTGGGATTTTATTTTGTTAACATGGTATTACACCACTATTATTCACAGAGAAACAGAAAAACTATAATGTAAGTTCACTATAATATAAAAATATATGTAGGTGAGTGATGGCATCCATAGACTTTCATGTTGTCAAAAAATGAGATTATTAAAATGGCTTAAAAGTGTATTTTCACATTGAGCTAGTCATAGCTTTTTTTCAAACTTTCTTGTATGTGCATGTGTATGGTATGAGTTGTGTGTGTGTGCACATGTATGGTTGTGTGTGTGTGTGTGTGCGTGTGTTCGTGCACTTGCATTCACACTCACATTGACGCCAGATAATATCAGGTGTGCTCAGCCATCATTCAGCCACTTTCAACACCTGAATTCATTAGCACAAACAACATCTCAAGTAACTGGGCGGCTTCTGCTTTTCATGGTTCAAAGACAAAAATCAAATGAAAAAAGAGAAATCTCATGACCAGGAGAAGGTTTCTGGTACTGATTAAAATATCAAGAAGAAGCCGGGCGTGGTGGCGCACACCTTTAATCCCAGCACTCGGGAGGCAGAGGTAGGAGGATCACCATGAGTTCAAGGACACCCTGAGACTACACAGTGAATTCCAGGTCAGCCTGGGCTAGAGAGAGACCCTACCTCGAAAAAAAAAAGAAAAGAAAAAAAAAAGAAAGAAAAAAAAAGAAAATGCAGGTTTTTCTATATTTCATAATGTGCAGGAATGACAGCTTGATCATCTTCAAGTAGTAAGTAAAACCTGAAACAGACATCTTCAGCTTCCCAAGAGCTCTGTTAGTTGTATGACAATTTCTCAGAATGTTTATTAATCAAATTATTGACAACAATGAAGGCCATAGATATACACATGTCTCAAGTATGATCTACTGGTTTGATAAGTGGGTATAGAAAGGAATAATCCTATCTGATTTATTCAATTCAATAAATTCTATGCTCTTAAATAATTTTATAAAGATATTTTGATTTACAGACAATAAAACTCAACCTAGTGAGGCACAGAAATCCACCACTAGACATTTAAAATGAGAAGGTGAAAGTTTGATGAGGAACAGGATATTGATACACCTCATGGTATCTTATAACATATTACTATTGGCCACACAGGAAGCAATAATAGCTTTACAGACACCTGGTAGGCAGCATCTTAACCAAGCAAAAAAAGTTCTAATCACCAGCATAGGGATAATTAGACCACACTGGTCCCTTGATACAATACAGGCTGTCATTCTGCCTGTACAGTGCCTCATCCTGCTTGGAGCAGGCTGTCATTCTGCCTGTACAGTGCCTCATCCTGCTTGGAGCAGGTTGTTGTAGATCTGTGGCTTATCTGGGGAGTTACAGCATGCATCAATTCCCTGTTCGTCCATGGAGCTGGGTGAACAGAGCCTTGGAATAGCTGTGCACCAAAGAGAGAAATGATTCTCAGGATGCAACTGCAGTGGGAAGACCATTTACTGTATAGATAAAAGTTGTTTATATAGAGGAAAAGGCAGAGGTAGGGACATAGGCAGCAAGGGGATTGGTAGGGGCAGGGTAGTCTGTGGACGTCTCATGAGTGGATTGTTAGGGGCCAGTAACCAGTGGATGCCTAATTTTCATAGATAAATTGAGGGGGCTATGTGACTCTAGACATGTATAGAATGGTGATGGCTGCAGAGGAACTGTAACCTTATTGTTTAGATTTGTTATTACAGCTGGAGTGAGTTTAGGCCTTGAATTGCCTGCTTATCTCAGGGCTCGGCTGTGGCCTGCCTGGAGGCTGGAGGCTCCAGGATATGCTTGAGATAATTGGGGTCATAGACTTGTCTTGACTTCCTTAACAGAAGGAGACAGTCCCGGATGCCTTCCGGTCTCAGCAAAACCCTATATCCTCCATGTCTCTTAGCAGGGTCCCACAACTCCCCCTTTTGTTTTTATAATGGAGCAGTGGCATCATAATCCTTTGCTATTTTAGGCAAGGTTTGTTACTGTATTAAGACTTGGTTGGTAGTGACCAGAGAAATATTGGTTATCTGCCGTTTGATAAACTGGATGACGCAGGGGGCTATGAGCAGCAGGGTTCCTATGGCAAGGAGAGGGCCAAGGAGTGGAAGGAGCCAAGAAATTAAAGGATTGGAGAAATAAGGGGAGGGGACATTGGGAGCATAGCGTTCAATCAGCTCCTTGTGGAGCTTTTTAAGGGTTTTTACATTTTGTTCAACAGTATAGGACTCATTAACATAAAACAGCATTCTTCCCCCAGTATTATACATGTCCTCCCTTGTTCAGCTGTTATTGTTTGGCGATTTTGGAGCACCACACCCGCAAGGGAGTTTAATTGTCTTTGAAGAGACTAGAGGCTATTTGTAGTAGAAACCATCGCCTGATCAAGTTTGTCCTGAAAATCACCTGTGAGGTGATGAGTTTGGATCAGAGCTGTCCCTCCCATGCCGGAAGCTCCCAGAGACAATGTTAGGCCGAGGCCCACCAGCAGGGGGATGAAGATTCCTCTCAGGTGTCATGGGCGAAGCGTATAAGCCAATTCTTCTTCTTCATATAGGTATACCTGTGGAACAATCAGAACTGGAGAGCAGTAAGTGGAGATGGAGGTGTTCATGCAGGGGGCAGCTATCCCTCCACACCACAGGAGAGCAGGTGTCTTGACGCAGGTGGTCCTAGTTATGGAAATATTGAGGAGACAGTTAGCTCTGGTTGGTTTAGAATTAGTCAAGCAAAGAGGCACGTCCTGACTAGAATCAAAGAGAGGGATGTCTGTGAGGCAGGGGTGAAGATTGTTTTCTGTAGTTGTGGGATGTTCAAGGGAAGCATTGATAGGGACCACAGTCAACAGTGGACGAGCAGGGGAAGTGCAAAGGAAGTAGTTAGAAGTGTTAGGTCTGCGGGTAAATGGGAGAAGGTCAGCTACATACTGAATATGTTGTATCCATGTCATGGTAGCTTGTATTTTTTCTGTAATTTGTTTTTCCTGTTTAAGAATATGGTGGTTAGTTTGTACTGGGTGGATGGCATGGTTCCATAGTCTGGAGATGTGGAGAGTGGCAGAGGGAAAGTGTGAGGTGTCATAGGCATAAAGCTTTCCTGTCATTCCCACCTGCCAGCGTTCATCTCAAGGGTTAAGAATAAGGATAGTACATTCTCCTCTTAGTGTTCCCTTATTGGAGCTATAGATAGTATCTCGTCTATCGTATCTTTCTATGACACAGCTCCTATATCTGCACCCCCCCATAATAATGCATCTCCTCAAGGCAATTTTTGTTAGTTTGGCGAAAGGGAAAGCAAGCACAGCTAGTTATATGACCCACAGATCTGGGGGTTATAGTGAAGTGCATGGCTTCTTGGCAGCCTACGGTAGGTCAATAAGCCTTGCCAATAATTTTATCTGTTCCCTGATAAGTTTCCCGTACATCAAAACACCATCCCTAGGGCATCCTAGGGAAGGAGAGCCTAGTTGAGCAGCAGTTACACTGTTAGAATAAAGGAGAACAAAAACAGCAATTAGAATAGCAGAGAGAGAGAGGCTTGGAGTGGGCATGAAGCCTTTGCAGCATCCACAAGATCATGGATGTTCTTCCATGAGATTGGGCAGCTCTGACAGGCACAGCTTTGACGTTGGTGGCATTTTTTACATCTCCTGGGTTCCCAATCCTTCAGGGATACGTGGGCCATTTTCTTGGCTGGAGGGCTAGAATCTGACATTGCTGGCTGGAACCCAGATGGGTCTAGGTTGATTCTGTGGAAAAATACAAGCAAAGCCCCTTCCTGTCATGAGGAGGGTGTCTGGTCCCTTCCAGAGACCATCTAAGGGATCTTTCCATTGCACTAAGATAGCAGGGGTCACCTCGGGTGTTTTCCAGTGGAGGGAGATGGGGGTGTGATGACTTTTTATATATGTTGAAGATGCTAAGGGTGGTTAAGACCATTGTTAATTGGGTATTGGGTGAGTAAGCACTGCTTTTTTGTTTTTTAAGTTGAGCCTTAAGAGTTTGGTGAGTTCTCTCAATAAGTCCTTGGCCTTGGGGATTATAGAGAATTCCTTTATGGTGAGTGATTTCCCACTGTAAGCAGAAGGTCTTAAATCTAGCGCTGACAAAGGCAGGGCCATTTTCTGTCTTTATCTGCTGAGGAAATGCGCATCACAGCAAAGGTGGAGAGCATGTGATTGATAAGCTTTTTAGTGTTCTTCCTGTCTGAGCAGTTGCCCAGATAAAGTGAGAGTAAGTGTCTACACTTACAAAAACATATTTTTGTCGACCAAATTCAGGAATATGAGTAACCTCTATTTGCCAGAGAGCGTTGGCTTTAAACCCATGGGGGTTAGTACCCATTGCTTGAATTGTAGGTGTTTTAATTAGGGAAGCACAAGAGTTGCATGTTTTTATTATTCTTTGAAACTGTTGTTTAGGGATGGAGGGGAACCGTGACTGTAATCCTTTGAGATTAACATGGGTATTAGTATGGAAATTTTTTGCTTTTTCTAAGATTGTCATTAAAGCCATGGCTGTGGGACCTTGTGATATTTCTCCGTGTGAAGCCACCAGGTCTGCTAAGGCATTTCCCTCAGTTAAAGAGTCTGGCAGAGGGCTATGGGATCTGATGTGTTGTATGTATAAAGGACCCCTCCTTTTTTGAATATTATCAGTAATTTTAATCATAACAAGGGAGAGCAGATTGTCATCTAGGTGGACGGATGAATGAGTAAGCCAAGGGAGCAGATTGATAGCATAAATGCTATCAGAGAAAAGATTAAAAGGGCCGTCTTCTTCTAAATAGCATATAACTCTTTATATTGAGGCGATTTGTCAGAGAATTTTTGAAAGTAAATAGTAAGGGTTTTGTCCCCAACATTATAGATAACGACAGATGCTCCCTGTTTACCTGCATCTGTGAAGATGGTTGGAGCATCTGGGATTGGTTTTTCAGAGAAAAGGCAAGGTGGGAGCCAATTTAGGAGAGGTATAGCAGACACCCATTTTTTCATTTGGGTAGTGGTTACCAATATGACCAGGGAAGCCTAAGAGGCTAAATGCAAACCAGGAATGATTTTTTAATATCCATTCTGCATTGGGGAGGGAGAAAGGTATTATGATAGCATCAGGTTCTCTGCCTAATGTCTGAAGGGCCCTGTTTCATCCCATTTTAATCATACCTGCCAGTACATCTATCTCTGTAAGAAACCTAGGGGCACCTCCAATGAATGTGTGGAGCCACTCTAGGTCCCCCTGAGGTTGATATAAAGCTCCCACGACAGTTGGGGAGGGGTTAAATATGAGAAGCCCCTTTTGGGCCCATACCTGGCTGAGGACATATTTTGAAGTTTATTGTTTATCTCATCTAGTGCTTGTTTGGCCTCCGTACTTAAGGACTTAGAGCAGGAGGGAATCTTTATCACCTTTTAGCATCTCAAAAAGTGGCTGGAAGGTACTTGTAGGAACTGGGAGCCGTGGTTGAAGCCAATTAAGGTTTCCCAAGAAACTTTGGAGTGAAACTAGAGTTAATCTTGAGGGAAAAGAAAGGATGGGTTTTAAAGGTCAGGTTGAGTTTAAGGAGAGTTCAGTCCCTAAGAATGTGATTGGTGGGATGAGCTGGATTTTGTTTGGGGCAATATTAAATCCTAGTGATGTTAAAGAGGGAATTAATTGGTGCCTCAATTGGGTTGGGGACGTAGAGGGGTCTCCCCAGACAAGAATGTCATCCATATAATGGTAAATGTTAAGACCCTTGTCTAGGTGAGGCTGTAGAGCCATGGCCACTGCTTACTGGCATATGGTAGGGCTGTTTCCCATTCCCTGAGGTAGTACCTTCCATTCAAATCTTTGAGCAGGTCCTGCATTGTTAATAGAGGGGACTGAGAATGTGAAGCGCCTTTGGTCTTGTGGATAAAGGGGAATGGACAAAAAGCAGTCTTTGATGTTTATTGCAAGGAGGGGAGTGCCAGCAGGAATAGCTGAGGCAAGGGGTTGCTCCCTTTGAATTAACATTGTTTTGTTAATAGCCCTTAGATCTTGTAATAATCTCCATCCTCCTGATCCCTTTTGTATTACAAACACGGGAGTATTCCATGGACTCCTTGAGGGACAAATATGATTAAGGAGGAGTTGTTCAGTCACTAACTGATTTAGAATTTTTAATTTCTCCCTGGACAAAGGCCACTGTTCAATCCAGACTGGCTCATCAGAAAGCCATTCTAGGCAGGGAGTGTCATACCTGACAGTGGCCCTTAGGATTGGGGGTGACATCGTTCAAGATATCTTTCATAATCCTGTATCTCTATGCATTCTCCCTCTATATTGCTAGCAATTACAACATCAAGAGCCTCAAGGATATCTCTTCCCAGTAGATTAGTTGTAATGTTTGCCACTAATGGCCTGATAAGGCCTTTGGTTCCATCGGGGTCCCTCCATTTAAATGCTTCTTTAGTTATATAAGCTTGGGATGGACCTCCTACTCCCATTAGCTGTGGCCCTGGGATGAGTTCCCAATGTTGTGCGATTTCAGATTGCCTTAATATAGTTTTGTCTGCTCCTGTATCTGTTGGGCAAAAGATACAGTGCCTCATCCTACTTGGAGCAGGCTGTCATTCTGCCTATACAGTGCCTCATAAGGAGCCAGCACCAATCACTGACCTTACAAAGTGATCTTCTCCATATTGGTTTTTGTTTGTTTCTATTTCATTAATTTCTGCCCTAATTTGTGTTATTTCGTCTTGCCTACTGATTTTTGGTTTGTCTTCTTCTTTTTCCAAGGCCTTAATGTAAAGCTTACTTGTGACCTTTCTAGTTTCTTTTTGTTGGTGTTGTTGTTTTTTGTTTGTTTGTTTTTCGAGGTAGGGTCTCACTCTAGCCCAGGCTGACCTGGAATTCACTATGTAGTCTCAGGGTGGTCTTGAACTCACGGCGATCCTCCTACCTCTGCCTCCCGAGTGCTGCAATTAAAGGCGTGCGTCACCACACCCAGCTCTAGTTTCTTAATATAGACACTTACAGCTATAAATTTCCCTCTAAAGTCTGCCTTCATTGTGTTCCAAAGGTCTTGATATGTTGTATTTTCATTTGCATTTGAGTCTATGATTTTTTTATTTCCTTCTTGATTTCTTCAATGACTTATTGATCATTCAGTTGTGCACTGTTTAATTTGCATGAGTTTGTGTATGTTCTATAGATTTTCTTGCTGTTGATTTGCAGTTTAATAAAACAGGAACCCTTTTACACTATTGGTGGGAATGTAAACTGGTAAAAGTATTGTGGAAAGCAGTGTGGAGTTTCCTAAGACAGTTGAAAATAGATTTATCAGATTATGACCCAGCTATACCAGTCCTTTGCATATATCCTAATGACTCTAGTCACTACCTTAGAAATACTTGCTCATCCATGTTTATTTTGGCTCACTTACAATAGCTAGGAAACTGACCAAACCTAGATGTCCCTCAACTGGTGAATGGATAATGATGATGTGGTTCATTTATATGATGAAGCACTATTTAGCAGTAAAGAAAAATGAAATTTGCAGGGAAACAAATGGAACTGGAAAGAATACTATGTGAGATAATTCTGGCCCAGAAAGCCAAATGTCACATGTTTTCCCTCATAAAATGGCATACCCAGATTGTTACCAGAAAAACTTCAATGGATGAGATACTTTCCAGTGAGTTATTGTCCAGCAAAGTTCCTGAGGACCCCTAAACAGGACATTTTCCAAGGCTCTTGGTTGCCCACCAAATGAGAAGGTAAGACCCTATTGCTGAGGACCACATATGCTTAGGCTGCAGGTTACTGAGAAATCAAGCTGGAGCTGAGCAGGAAACCTCTTCCCTGTTAACCAGCGGATAGAAAGCTGGGGAAACCTATGGTTGCATGCAGTCCTAAAGGAGAGAGAAGTCATCAACAGTGGTGAACAGTAGTGGACCTTGTAAACCTTAAAACAGGCCAACCAGACCAACTGTACCAATTGGAGCAATAGTGGCATGACTTTTGTGGGGGAAACCAATTGCTCTCCATTGGACTGGAGGCTAAGTTCCACAGGAGGTAATATGTGCCTGGTACTGAAGACCTAATCAAAAGCCTATGATGGGGAAGGTCATGAGCCCTAAGGGAATAACACTTGCTGTTGTCTGGATAAATGCATATATTATGCCCAGCAAACTCCCTTATAAGAACTTTTTTAAAAAATGAGCATACCCATATTATAATGCTCTCTCACTTTTGGCTAGAGAAGCTTCTCTTTTTCTGATGGTGGTGACCACAGGGGGGGGAAAAAGGATAACTCAAAAGACACCATAGTGCTGAGAAGAAATGACAGTGGAGTGTTTAGCATTGAGTCATCTCTATCATGCTTCCCGAGGCTCAGGGGCTATTGTAGAAGAGGTAGCAGACAGATTGTAGGAGCCAAAGGAAGGGCAGGACTGCTTACAGTACAATCTTCCAGACACAAAACAGCCTTGACATTCATGACTTCGCAGTGCCTGATAATACCTAAACATTTTGAGAAGAAAAGATGATGGCATAGAAACAACAGAGACCAATTGAAAGGGTGAAGAGATATAAGGGATGATGGGGAGGGATTCATAATGGTTTATGACATAATTATGGAAGCTATCAATAAAACATAAAAAATTAAAAACATAAAAAGGTGCCTCTTTTGAAAGTCCCCATACAGACACACCCCAAAGGACACCATGAACTAAGTTTACTGGAAAAGAAGAACCAAGCTGAGAACCATTCCAGTAAAAAACATCAAACATTTGCTTATTTAAACATTTCAATTCCTTTGAAAATCCCTCCAAACAATAACTCAGCAATATGATTTTATACTGTTATCTGCCATCTCATCATAATTTATAAAACAAAATAAAAATCAGACTAAAGTAAGTTTATCTGTATAGTATCGTTTCTAGTTTTTCAGTGGCTTTATTTTTTTTTCAGAGGAAAACAAATAACACGAGTTAAGAGAAGAGCTAAAGTCCTAACCTTCAAGTTCATGGATATAGTAAGCATCATGTTGTAATGGCTACTTGGTGCTTGGCAGGCAAATCCTTGTTTCTATTACCTGGCATTGGTTCATGTACTGACTCTTTCACAGGTATGTCAGACCTACACACCCAGCTCATCTTTCTGGTACATTGTTCATGCTGTTGCTGTTTGATTTTGTTACTGTTGGTAAGATTTTTGGAGGGGGGGCTTGCTTTTGAGATAGGGTCCCATTTTGAAGCCTTCACAGGCCTGGAAGTTGCTATCTAACTCCAGCTGGCCTTGAACTCCCCATCCTTCTCTATCTACCTTCAAAGTTCAGTCATGCTTCTGAAAGATTCCCCCCCACACACACTCCTTTCCCAACTCTGTACCTTGCTATGGCTTCCTTACCAACCTCATCTCCCCTTCCTGAATGTGGGAGTGTCACGTACAGGCTGCCTGGGAGAATGGAGTTCTGCGGGAAGAGGAAAAGAACAGATGAAGGAACACCTGATTCGAGTGATGTGTATTTGGGGAATAGTGACAAGTCAGAGATCACAAAGAAAAAAGCACCTGCCTCTACAAAGAATAAAGTAGTTAAGCTGTGAGGTAGCATTTTACCAGTTGTTCAGATGCAAGACCTTGCAGGAGCCGGTCCTCACGGCTCTCTGTCTCACAGGCAACCTCTGCTCCAAGAGACGCTTCTGCCCCACTTCAGAACATGTCCCCAGTCTGACCAGTTTATGTCACCTCCTCTGGTACCTCATAGACCTAAGCACAGCAAGCTTCACCTGGCTACTGAAACAGCTTCTGCTTGGTGAACCACCTGGACTGCATGCCCACCTGATGCCAGAGTGGTCTGTCTGAAGGAAAGCCAGGACAGCAGTTGCTGGGTCTCCCATACCAACCTGCAGCAGGCTGAAACAACAGCAGTATATTTTCTCATGCTCCGGGGGCTAGAAGTCCTAGATCAAATGGGTGACAAGGTTAACTTCATGGCCCTAGTCAGTGGTATATAAGTGGCTGACTTCTTCCTTAAGCTTCCCATGGCCTTTCCTCTGGGCATGTACATGTCTGCGTCCTAATTTCCCCACTGGCTTAGAGTCTTTCCATGGGAGCACATTTGATCTCAGTGGCTTTTTTAACAGTCCAGTACCCAAATACAGTCATAGTCCAAGGCTCTAGGGCTGGAAACCTGAGTGTACGAATGAGGAAGAAGTATGGTTAACCCCATAACAGGTAGACCACAAACTCTTTAAAACTTCTAGAAGCTTCCTTTAACATTCAGAATAAAAGCCAAAGTTGATTTATTGGCATAACAGTCCTACACAATCTGACCTATGATCACTCTGGCCTTCTAGGTCATCCTCTTCTCTCTTGCACTCCATCCACACTGGTCTCTTGGTTGCCCCTGAAAAACACCTTAAATTGCACTGCCTGCTCTTTCTTTTTTTTTTTTTTATATATTTTATTTATTCATTTTCAAACAGAGAGACCCAGAGAGAGAAGGAGAGAGAGTGAGAGAGAGAAAGAGAGAGAGAGAGAAAGAGAAAGAGAGAATGAGAGAGAGAGAGAGAGCGCACCAGGGC